>JAAKBH010000724.1:0-129329 GCA_019776075.1 Amaranthus palmeri
ATTTCCCAAGAATAATACGAACTTTCAATTAACCACCAATAATACGAACTTTGACATGTATTTTCCGCTGGCATACATGACCTGTTTATAACCAGTAGTACAGTTCTTTTTTGACCGTTGCTCAGCAGGTTTTCATCTCGTATTATCGGTTGTTAATTGAAAGTTCGTACTACCGGTTGAAACCTACTGAGCAACGTTCAAAAAAAGACCTGTAACTATCGGTTATAAACAGGTCATGTATGCCAGCGGAAAATGCATGTCAAAGTTCGTATTATTGGTGGTTAATTAAAAGTTCGTATTATTCTTGGAAAATCAGTGAAAGGTCGTATTATTCTAGGTAATTTTTCCTATTTATTAGTGATTATTTATTATTTGTTATTTATTATTTATTATTTATTATTTGTTATTTATTATTTATTATTTATTATTTATTATTTATTATTTATTATTTATTATTTATTATTTATTATTTATTATTTATTATTTATTATTTATTATTTATTGTTTATTATTTATTATTATACTTCCTCTCCGATCAAACTTAATCATCGGAGTGCTTTTCCGGGACATCAGCTCCCGGTTTAGCATTTTTTGTTGTTGCAGGTACACCACTTGCGGCAGTTGGATCATCACGCTTCACTTAATTCGAAAGGTACTTCCTCCTAAACGTTATTATTTATTATTTATTATTTATTATTTATTATTTATTATTTATTATTTATTATTTATTATTTAATATTTATTATTTAATATTTATTATTTATTATTTATTATTTATTATTTATTATTTATTATTTATTATTTATTATTTATTATTTATTATTTATTATTTATTATTTATTATTTATTATTTATTATTTATTATTTATTATTTATTATTTATTATTTATTATTTATTATTTATTATTTATTCTTTATTCTTTATTATTTATTTTTTATTATTTATTATTTACTCCCTTCGTTGCTTTTTGATGTTCCTATTTGGGTTTTTCACCAAGATTAAGAAAAATGGAATCTTTGGTAGTAGTGGGTATTATTTTAATTATATAGTAGTGAGAAGTAATGATTATATTCACTACAAAAAAAGTTGCATATACCCACACTTATTTACCCACGCTTAATTAAGTGTGGTAAGACATTATCATTTAGCCACGCTTATTAAGTGTGGGAATATTAACCTCATTTATAAGAGTGGAAAAATGCATGCTGTATGAAATTTTGGTTATAAATTACCCACACTTATAAGAGTGGCTATATGCATTATTACCCTCACTTAAAAGCGTGGGCATTAGCCTAATTAAAAAAATAAAAACTCAAATGTTATTTACTGATTTAGGCGGGACAAAACTTATTAATTTAATTAAGAAAAATAATCAAAATTCAGAAACCATGAAAATTCGTTTCATCTTCATCGCCTCTCTTTCCTTGCAAAACTCCATTCCATTTTTGCCTTAAAATCCGCCATTTCGCACCCTCTGTACAAAAATCACTACAAAAAATTTGCAAAGTTGCGACCAAAACCCACCGACTACCCACTTTTAGTCGGAATTTCCGACTACTTTTCCGACTAAACCATGTTAGTCGGAATTTCCGACTAAATTGCGACTAAATTGCAAACCAAAGGTCCCTTGTTCAATTCAAGCTAACAACATATATTGTTATTTTATTAAAATTTTGTTTTATACTAATAGTTTTGCATTATTAATTTATTTTTTGTCTTACTAGTTTAATTTGTCGGTACTCGAAATGTTTAATTTGCATTTTAATATATTATTAATAATAGTAATAATATACTAATACGACTAATAATAATATTTAATACGACTAAATAACTAATAAAGTACTAATAATGCACTAATATAACTAATAATAACTAATACAGCTAAATAACTAATAAAGTACTAATAATCTACTAATACGAGTAGTTATATACTTATACAACTAATATTGTACCAATGAAACGCTAATACGTACGACTAATACTATATTATATTAATGATATATTAAAACGGGTTATGATAATAATAACAATAATAATAATAATAATAAAAATAATAATAATAACAATAATAATAATACTAATAATAATAATAATAATAATAATAATAATAATAATAATAATAATAATATAAAATAATATTAATAATAATAATACAGATTAACGACTATTATTATGCAACTAAAGAATCAAGGTACGAGTCATTAACTAATAAATACAATAGCTTTGCAAAACAAATCACTACTCGTCACTTGGTCTGGTGGTAAGAGTGATGTGCTGTGGAACTTGAGGTCTCAAGTTCGAAACCTGCTGGGCGCACATGAATTGTTTATGAATTGGAGTTGGCACGCGTGGAAGGATGCATGCGTGTGTGGCGCCCAGTGGGATCCACCTGGCAGTGACGTGGGCGTAATTGGGAGCCCAGTAGGTGTCACGTGGGCGTGACATGGCACATTCCAAAAATAAATAAACATTTTATAAATCATTGGAAATTCACTTAATTTCCCCACGCTTAAAAGTGAGTATAATGTGCCCACGCTTATAATTGAGGCTAGAAATGCATTTACCCACGCTTATAAGCGTGGCTGAATGTGCATCTCCCCACGCTTAATAAGCGTGGGCAAAATTTCCCCACATAATTTTTCCCCACACTTATTTAAGCGTGGGGAATTAATTTAGCCTCACATATAAGCGTGGGCAATAGCATTTTTAAGCGTGGGAGGAAACAACATTTTTTGTAGTGATTGGAAGTATGAGAGAAAAAAATAATTAAATAATAGTGTAATGTAATGATTGTATTGGAAGTATGAGAGAGAAAATAATTAAATAGTAGTGTGAAGTAAGAAAAGTGAGTTTTAAGGGGTAAAAGTGGGATAAAAACTTTCCAAAAATGGAAAGTATTCTAAAGTGGAAAAACTTATGAAACTGCCCGTTTTAGTAAGGTGGAAAAACAAAAAGGAACGGAGGGAGTATTATTTATTATTTATTATTTTTTTTATTTTTTTTTTTGGCAAAGTAAATTTTATAAAATGCCAGGAAAAATAGCTGAAGCTTACAAAGCAATTCAAGAGACTAGGGTGACTCGCCCCGCCTAAGCTCCAAGGGACAAGCCCCTCGTCATTCGCTTGACAGGGAGCGACAACACCAAAATGAAACGTAACACCAAGACTATACATAGAGACTAAACAAAAGAAGGCCAATAACAAAAGGCTCAAAGGCCAGACCAATCCTAAGCATAACCAACAAAGCCCATGGCTCTACAATTAAAATTACACATCAACATATTGAAATAGCACTATTGTGCACAACTATGAATCCTCAGCAACTGAACAGAGCAAGTCCACCTGCCAGCCCTTCTTCAGACTTCAACTATGGCTGCCATTTTGTGCTTGACTGATGGTGTAGAAACCATAACCCACTGCTCATATATTGAGTGTCTCCAACTTGAGCACCAGTAGGCACACAGAGCCTCGACCACCAACAAGCTCACAGTAGGGGCAGCACACAACTCAGAGCAGCACACAGAGCAGAACACAGCAAAACAGCCATTTATACGATGCTGCTCATAAGGATCTCAGGGGAAACACATACCCAATTGAACACTATAAGATAGCCCAACATGCACAAAGCAGTAGCATTGGAGTTACTTCCTAGCCAAACCAGTATACAAAATGAAACCAAGAGGAGCAGCAGGAGGTGGGCTATACCCACTGAGTACCGCAAAAGTCTCAAACAGAACAAAACGTGGTTGGGCGTTAGGCAGCCACCCTCACCACACAAGAGGCGCTGGCAAAAAAAACCCACCGCAAACACAACCCTTCCTGTCTTACACCAATTAGTTTAATAGGTTCCAAAGCCTATCATATCAACACTACACCCAATTGGGTACTTATCCCTAATTGAGGGAGGGAATGATGGAATAACAATTAGATTGTTATCTCTAGATACTTAACTACATTGCAGTTCATGAGAAAAGCCAAGGTTAGCCCATATTAGGGCTAAACACCGACCCAATACGCACCAAAACCTAATCGAATTGGGATTTATCCCTAATGGGAAGGGGGAAAAGGAGTAGCAACCTAACTTACTACCCTCTAGAGACTCAACTGCAATTTGCAGTTCATGCAGGTTGCAATGACCATCGGGCGTCACAAAATCGCACCAACCTAGACCGGAGATGGGTAGGGAGGTCGAGTCAACACAAGAAAGTAAACAAGGAGGCGACTAAACCTCAATCAAAAAACTAATTAGATCCCCAACTAAGACTTTAGGGATATACAAATATTTAGAGATAGTACTAAGCCATAGTCAGGGAGACAAACACCTTACGCGGTGGCTTGAAGACCCTTTCAGCCTATCTTGATTGTTAAGTTGCACGAGTGACGGTTTAGGAGCCGCACCCACGAAACACCGGAGCCCATCATCGATAAAGTATAACCATACACATAGCTTCATACAAACCAAATGGATCATCCTCCAAAGCCAGAAGAGTTTTAGGGATTGGAGGATTTTGGATTTTAGGGTTCTCTAAAATGGGTTCCAAAACCCTTCTTTGAGGCGATAATCTCAGTCAACGAGATTCGGGTGATGAGATTAACTTAGCAAGCCTTACTGCCGCCCTTTCTCGGAGGTCGACCTCTCCTCCCTGCTTGCCATGGCGGAGCAACTGAATCGCTCAGCAGAGAGGAGAGCTTTAGAGAGAGAAAGGACGAGAGAAGGTTGCTCAAAAACGTCAAATTATTATGATATTATTATTTATTATTAATTTGATTATTGATTATAGTATATTATTTAGATTATTATATTATTATAGTTATTATATTTATTTATATTTATGTATTAGTTATTTAGTTATATGTTATTTATATTTAGATTGATTAGTTATTATAGTATTGTATTAGATTATTAGTATATTTATTATTTTATGTATTTAGTTGTATTTTTTTGATTATTATTTATTAGTTTATTTATGATATAGTTAAATTATTGATTTTATGATTTTATTGTTGTGATTTTATTATATTATTATTTTATTATATATTGATTATTTATGATTTGATTTATTATATTTATTATTATATTATTTATTATTATTATTATTTATTATTTATTATTATATTTATTATTTATTATTTATTTTATTATTTATTATTTATTATTTATTATTTATTATTTATATTTAATTTATTATTTATTATTATTATTATATTATTTATTATTTATATTTATTTTTATTATTTATTATTTATTATTATTCTTTATTATTTATTATTTATTATTTTTTATTTATTATTTATATTTATTCTTTATTATTTATTCTATATTTATTATTTATTATTTATTATTTATTATTTATTATTTAATTATTTTATTTATTATTTATTATTTATTTTATATTATTATTTATTATTTATTATTTTATTATTTATTATTTATTATTTATTATTTATTATTTATTATTTATTATTTATATTTATTAGTTATTTTATTATTTATTATTTATTATTTTTATTATTATTTATTATTTATTATTATATTTATTATTGTTTATTATTATTATTATTATTTTTATTATTAATATTCTTATTATTTCTTTATTTTATTTTTTTATTTTTTATTTATTTATTTATTTTATTATATTTATTTTATTTTATTATATTATTTTTTATGTCTTATTTTGATTTATTATTTATTATTTATTTATTTATTATTATTATTTATTATTTGTATGTTATTTATTTATTATTTATTATGTATTACTTTTTCTATTTATTATTTTATTATTTCTTAATTTTTATTATTTCTTTTGTTTATTTATTCTTCTTTATTTGTATTTTTTATTATTTTATTTTATTCTTTCTTATTTCTTATTCTTATTTATTATTTCTTATTATTCTTATTATTTTATATTATTTTATTTATCTTTTATTTTTATTCCTTTTATTTATTTTTATTACTTTCTTATTTCTTATTTATTATCTTTACTTTCTCTATGATCTTACTAATAATCGGAGGGCTTTTTCGTGACATCAGCCCCCGGTTTAGTTTTTTTTTTGTTGCAGGTACACCACTTGCGGCAGTTGGATCATCACGCTTCGCTTAATACGAAGTTACTTACTCATTAACGTTATTATTTATTATTTATTGTTTATTTTTTATTATTTAATATTTATTATTTATTATTATTATTATTATTATTATTATTATTATACTTTCAATCTGATCAAACTTAATCATCGGAGGGCTTTTCCGGGACATCAACCCCCGGTTTAGTCTTTTTTGTGGTTGCAGGTACACCACTTGCGGCAGTTGGATCATCACGCTTCGCTTAATTGAAGGTACTTACTCGTTAACATTATTATTTATTATTTATTGTTTTTTGGAAAAGTAAATTTTATAAAATGCCAGAAAAAATAGCCGAAGCTTACAACGGTTCACAAGACCGAGGGGCTTGACCAAACGATGCTCTAAGGGACATGCCCCTTATCATCTGCGTAGTTTGGGCAAACACCTCCAAAAATGAGACGGATCTCCTAACCTATACAATACAGAAGACCTCCAAAAAAGAGACGGATCTCCTTGCCTATACAATACGCAAGCACCCTGAAGTCATAATCCAGCTCATTTGGCAGCAGCATGGACAGGCCTACATAGGAACCTACCATACCACATCACACCTGCACTTGAAGAGGGAGGCACTA
Source organism: Amaranthus palmeri (assembly GCA_019776075.1). Taxonomy (NCBI): domain Eukaryota; kingdom Viridiplantae; phylum Streptophyta; class Magnoliopsida; order Caryophyllales; family Amaranthaceae; genus Amaranthus; species Amaranthus palmeri. Next base: position 6,700 of record JAAKBH010000724.1, read on the forward strand.
CAAGCAAAATAAGGCCAATAAGTATCCATACATCAAGCCAATATGTCTCACGAACCAACGAAACCATACTAAAAAAAACACCACATTGTTGCTGTTGTACATGAGGGCAGAGGGCAGTTCAGGGACAGTAACTGAAGTCATACCAGCACATTAGGCTCTAGGAGCGTGCCATAATCCACACACCTGCACTTGTATTCCAGCAAACTAGGGTCCCAAAAAATGCATCCCCAAAGGAACACATATATCCCACAGCCTACGTCCCACGAACATTATTTATTATTTATTATTTATTATTTATTAATTATTATTATTATACTTTTTCTCTGATCTGACTTAATCATCGGATGGCTTTTCCGGGACATCAACCCCCGCTTTAGTCTTTTTTGTTGTTGCAGGTACACCACTTGCGGCAGTTGGATAATCACGCTTCGCTTAATTCAAAGTTACTTACTCCTTAACGTTATTATTTATTATTTATTATCTATTATCTATTATGTATTATGTATTATTATTATACTTTCTCTCTGATCTGACTTAATTATCGGAGGGCTTTTTCAAGCCATCAGTCCCCGGTTTAGTCTTTTTTGTGGTTGCCGTTTTCTTTTATGGGGTGCTGGCCTCCTTGATCTGGTGTTTCCGTTCTTTCCTTTTGAAGGCTTTGGGTGCAAATTTTCTGAGGTGTTTTCTGCAATCCTTGGGGGTACTATGTGTGTTGGTTGGAAGCTTGACTTAAGTTGCAGTTGGTCGTGGCGTTGGGTTTGACCCAGTTTTGATGTATTGATGGCGTTTGAAGAGCATTGGTTATGAGAGGGTCTTGAAGTTGGGGTAACGTCGTCGTGGAGTGGTTTTGTTTCTGGTCATGCGGTAAGGCTCCAAGGTGGAGGATGGGTGAAGTTACTATTAACGTCGACCAAGTACTTTGGTGTGTAAGGGGATAGATGGTGAGTCTGCTATCTTGGTGGGTCTCCTGGAGGGTCGTCTTTGGGAGTATTTTTGGTGTATTTTTATATTATTATTCATTTAGTACTTTGGTGTGTAAGGGGATAGGTAGTGATTTCGGGTGTGTTGGCGTTAGTTCTCGTTTTCCGTGTTTTTTTGGTGTTTGCATAGCCCACTCCTATGCGATGTTGTAGTGGTTTGTTTCTTGGTTCTTGCTCTAATGGCTTTTTTCCCTCGCGGGGTTTTTTATGCTGGCAGTGCTGGGGATCCCAAGTCACAGTGTATCGGTTGTTTTTCATCGTTATTTATCCTATTCCAAATTTTAAAAAAAAAATATATTAAGGGAACCGGTTAGATAAGATTAGGGTAAATGTTTGGGCTTGGGCTAGGGTACTTTTTTTAATATATGTATATTTTTCTTATAAATATTCATGGGTTAATATTGGGTAATATGGGTCGACCTAACCTGATTGACCCATTTAATAAATGGGTTAAACAGGTATTTTTCGGGTTTTAAAATTCAACCTGAACCTAACCCATTTAATAAACAGATCAGGTCGGGTTGATCCATTTAATTAATTGGGTCAAAAATCTAAACCCAGACCCGCTAATTTCGGGTTGGTTTCAGATCAGGTTAGCAGGTCGGGTCAACTGTAGAAACGTATAGAGACAATGAAGTGTAACAAGAGGGGGGGTGAATTGTTACTTGTTCCCGTTAGAGTATTTTCGCCCTTTTCTTGCGGAATTTTGAATAAAGAAAATACTCAAAACAAAATAAAAGAAAACTTAAAGAAACACAAAGAATTTAACGTGGGAATAAGAACCACGACCCTCTAGGGATTTCTCTTCTCTATTATTTTATGTAATTCAATTCTCTATTACATAAAATATTTCTCCTTCTCCTTCTCCTTCTCTTCTCGGTTTCTTTGTTGTTCCCTTTCTCGATTCTCCTTCTCTTTCTCTCTTCTCTTTCTCACTTCCCCCTTAGACTTACCCAAGTCTAATTACAAATTCTCACAAAAACCCATACAAGATAAATTCTCTAAATTGGATGAACAACACAAGAATAGCACAAGGAAATATTTTGGAATTAATTATCGATTAAGAACACTCAATATTTTCCTTTTCTTGATCTTGAATCTCACGAAATTTGGGCACAAAATTTTTCGGAAATTTTTCTCTCAATGTTGATTGCCAAAGGCTTTGTGCCGGTTAACAAATGATTTTATATGCTTTTTAGATTATATTATGCCATAAACCCATGATCTATAGATGAGGGATTAGTGGGCATTGACCGTGAGGAGGAAAATAACTTCCTTGGAGGTTACTCCAAGTCAATCTTTGACTCTTGCTAAAAATAGCCATTTTTAAGAGACTTTTTAGGTGTTAGTTATTTTAATTCCTTGACTTATTCCTTGTGCATTCTAAGCTATTCAACCGTACAACAAGACTAAAAAAGAAAAATTAAAATTAAAATAATTTTCTTAATTAATTTTGTTGACTTCTCCTCTGACCGGATTCTGAAGGAACACCGTATTGTCTCTATTTGCAACTTCATCAGTTTATTAATATCTGGAACAGTACAAGTGAAATCTACTCTTGACTTCCTCATTGACTTTCTCTACTGACTTTGACCTTGTTGACTTTGACTTTGACTTGTACGATTGCCATTGACCAGTCCTTAGGTACCATCGACGATTATGATAATCGGATATATTACCTACAAAACAATCTCTAAAATACTTTGTTTGTTTATAATTTGTTAAGTCATCATCAAAACTCAAATGGGCCAACAAATTCCCCCTTTTTGATGATGACAAACTTATAAACAAACTTGGTTAAAAGAAAGAGTAAAACTAATAGCTTTGAACATGTTAGAGATCAATCACAAGTTCAAACATATTTAGTAAATTAAATCGTTACATGTAATTTACCAAATTCTAAAGCAAGCATATTACTCTAAAATATTTTTGGCGAAAATCATGTGATTAAGCATGACTTCAAATTTTTCAATTTTTAAAATAAAACGTGAAACAAAACATAAACATAAATACCAAAAACGTATAAACCAAAAACATAATAATTAAGAAATTTAAAGACATAAAATTAAAAATTAAGAAGCACAACAAACTAAGTAATTCTAATTAAGTAATTCAAGAAAATTATGAGTTGTATGAATCAAGGATAAACAAAGTGATATTCAATAAATCATGTCAAACAACAATTAACCAAATGATCCATATAAACCAAACATTATCAAAACAGTAAGTCAAAATACTCTTGTTTGCTACTCTTCCCCCTTAAGTATATCAACTACTCTTCCCCCTTAAGTATATCAAACAGTAAGTTAACAAACTAAGCATTATAAAGTAAACTAAGAACATTCAAAACATTGTGTAGATTAGAACATAAAACAGAGAAACAATTATCAAGATCAAGCAAAAACATAAGCATTCACAAGCATTCATTTAAGTTTGTTTGCTACTCTTCCCCCTTTTGGCATCAATCAAAAAGTAGGGATATGAATCAAATCACAGCTCTAAGGCAAGCGTTAGACAGATTAAGATAGTAAGCAGCAAACTAAGAAAATAAATGCCCAAACATAAATCAAGAAAGCATGCAAGCAAACGTATTAGACCATGGGATAATAGGGAAGGATAATATGATGGATTAAAAAAAAGTTAGTTAGTAGCATAAGCAAAATATTAATTGTTTTGTACCCCAGCTTGGTACATAAAAAGCAAAAGAAAATATTGTTTAAAGATTACATATAAAATGGGCCAACCAAGCATTAAATTTTTAAATGAAAATAGAAGCAGGAGGGATCAGGCAGCAGTCTCCTCATCAACAAATTCAGTCTGCACCTCCACCGTGTCGAGCTTCGCACCAAGACGTGTTTCCATGTCGGTGAGTTGCTCAGCAATAGTAGATAGAGAGGCACGAACTTCACTCTGAAATGCAATGAGTTGAGACTGTAAGGAATCAAATTTACCTAGAATGAGATCAATTGGAGTTGGAGGAAAAGGTGAGTCATCCCTAGCAAAACCAGTAGGTGTAGGTGAAGTGGGAATTGGTGATGGTGGTGATGATGGAATGTCAACTGGTGTTGGTGAGGCTGGTTTTGGTGATGGTGGGGTTGGAGAAGTAATGTCATCATGTTGGCTCGAGGAACTTTTGGAAGCTAACCTCTTGCTCTTCCTTGGTGTGAGCACAGAAGTTTTCTTGATATTCTTTAGAGGCACATGGAGGTCCTCATCATCTTCCTGTTCCTTTTCTCCCTCTCCCTCAACCTGTTCCCCCTCACTCACAGCATCCTCCTGTTCCATATCAGTTTCTGCCTCAACAGTGGCAGTGGGAACATCCTCCTGATCTTCTTTTTCTTCTTCCTTTACTTCCTCCTCCTCTTCTTTTTCTACTTTCTCCTCCTCTTCTTCATCAGAACTTACTTCAACCTCCTCAACGACATGCTCTAGAATCCCCTTCTCATTCAATTGGAGGTGCAAATTGGTAAGGCACCTCTCACTGATCTTATTATTAGCACTCATGGGAAATTCTAGCCCATCCATTGGGACTCCAAACTTCTTAAAAATACACATTAACAAACCTCCTTAGCACAATTAGGATCTACTACCTTGGCCTTCTTTGCGGGTTTTGAATATGAGCTTCCTTTTGTGGTAGAAAAAGTCCTTTTCGTGCCGACATGCATGGGTTTTGTTGTTTTCGGTTTAGATGAAGTCTTGGGAGATTTCATGGTGATGATGAGATGAATTGATGAAGGTTGAAGAAGGAAAATGGGTTTGACGGTTTTGCTAGGAGTAGTACAAGTAATGGGTTTATGAATGATAGATGTGACATGAGGAGTGGGTTATAAAGGGTTGAATGGACGGTTATGAAAAAGGTTTGTACTACTTCCATAATGGCGGTTTTAGGAGGTGTAAGGGTGGTTATTTATTAAGCTTAGTTCGTTGAATATGTCGATTTAGATAACTACCTTCCGAAACACCTCGATGATCCGTCTTCCATTTCATAAAATAATGTTGGCTCACCGAAAAATTAAAAAAAGATAAAATGCTGGAATTTGTGGAAAGATAAAATATTTTTGTGATTTTTAAAATAATTTATAATATGTGGGTAATAAAATAATAATATATAATATAAAATAAGTTATGCTACTTGGTCTAATCAGTTCAAACATGCAAGCAATCAAGATTAGGTTTAAGACATTAATTTAAATAGAAGCATACCCAAATCTCGCAATGATTGAATGAACAATCTTGGTTGTTGTGGTTGATTGAACCCTTCCAATTTTTCAAGATGTTTTGAGGAGGAATACTAGCAATTAAACGTTAATGAAGCTTGATCATACCTAGCTCCAACCTCATCTTTTCAAATTGTTCCCTTGGAAGCGGTTTGGTCATTATATCTGCAACTTGATCACTAGTATTGACATGTTTAACAATAATATTTTTATGCTCTACGTTATCCTTAAGGAAATGATGTCTAATATGAATATGTTTAACTCTAGAATGATGCACCGGATCTTTAGAAATACAAATAGCACTAGTATTATCACAATAAATAGGAACACATTCAAATTTAATACCAAAATCTCTTAGTTGTTGTTTAATCCAAAGCATTTGGGAACAGCAGGCTGCTGCTGCTACGTATTCAGCTTCTGCAGTGGATAAAACTACTGTGTTCTGTTTCTTGGAACTCCATGATACCAAACAAGATCCAAGAAACTGTACCATTCCTGAAGTGCTTTTTCTATTCACAAGATCACCTGCGTAATCTGCATCACTATACCCTTTCAAGTCATAGACATCACTTTTAGGATAAAATAAGGATAAGTCATCTGTTCCCTTTAGATATCTAAGAATTCTTTTAACTGCCGTATGATGTGATTCTTTAGGATTTGATTGAAATCTAGCACACAAGCCAACACTAAAGGATATATCGGGTCTACTAGCTGTTAGATATAGTAGGGATCCTATCATGCCTCTATACATCGTTTGGTCTACACTAGTTCCGTTAGAGTCTTCATCTAACCTAATGTTAGTGGCCATGGGTGTATGGTTTGTCTTAGAACTATCTAGTCCATATTTCTTTAGAAGTTCTTTTATATATTTTTGTTGATTAATAAAGATACCGTTAGCAGTTTGTTTAATTTGCAAACCAAGGAAGAAATTTAATTCTCCCATCATACTCATTTCAAACTCATTACTCATTAGGTCAGCAAATTCCTTACATAACGATTCATTTGTAGCACCAAAAATAATATCATCAACATATATTTGAACAACTAATATATTCGAACCTTTATTCTTAAAGAATAAGGTTTTATCAATTTTACCACGTATGAACTTGTTTTCAATCAAAAACTTAGATAATCTCTCGTACCATTGTCTAGGTGCTTGTTTTAGCCCATAAAGAGCTTTATCAAGCTTGTAGACGTGATCCGGAGAAATTGGGTTTTCAAAGCCAGGTGGTTGTTCCACATATACATCTTCTTCTAGAAACCCAGTTAAGAATGCACATTTTACGTCCATTTGATATAATTTAAAATTCATGAAAGCAGCAAATGAAATAAGAATTCTAATAGCTTCTAATCTAGCTACGGGAGAAAAAGTTTCAGTATAGTCAATACCTTCCTGTTGATTATATCCTTTTACCACTAACCTTGCTTTGTTTCTAACGATTATGCCGTGTTCATCCAGCTTGTTCCTGAATACCCATTTAAGTCCGATAATTTTCTTGTTCTTCGGTTTTGCTTCTAAGTGCCACACTTTATTTCTTTCAAACTCGTTTAATTCATCTTGCATAGCTACCACCCAATCCGAATCTTGCAAAGCTTCTACATGATTCTTGGGTTCCATAGTTGATAGAAAAGCAAAGTGTGCACAAAAGTTTCTCATTTGTCCCCTTGTTTGTATGCCTTTGTTCATGTCGCTTATGATCGATTCTAGTGGATGTGACTTATGAAGTTTCCACGGTCTTGGAACAAAGTCTCTTGTGGAGACAGATGTGGAAGCTGGTTCATTGACTTGATTCTGATTTGGTTCAACTTCAATTCTTTCTTCTTGTGCTTCTGTTTGAATTTCTGGATTAGGAACTGCAGGCTGTTCCTGATCTGCCTGTGGTTCCTGTTCTTGATTTTGTTCAACATTCTGATCTTGTTGTTGTTCTACTAGATCTTGCTCCTTATGTAAATTTTCATCATCTTCCAGATCCGCAAGACCTATCTTAAAATCACTTGTTTCTTGTTCACTTGTCATAAAGTTAGTCTCATCAAATATTATGTGAACAGATTCTTCAACACACATTGTTTTCTTATTATAAACTCTATAAGCTTTACTATGAGATGAATAGCCAAGAAATACTGCTTCATCACTTCTTTCATCAAATTTACCTAAATTTCGTTTTCCATTAACATGCACAAAACATCGACATCCAAAGACTCGAAAATATGAAATATTAGGTTTAATTCCTTTGAATAATTCGTAGGGGGTCTTAGAAGTGATTGGTCTTATTAAAACTCGGTTTAATATATAACAAGCAGTATTGACGGCTTCGGCCCAAAATTTTCTAGGTAAACCACTAGCAATTAACATAGTTCTAGCCATTTCTTCTAAGGTTCTATTTTTACGTTCAACCACACCATTTTGTTGTGGTGTTCTAGGTGCGGAGAAATTGTGACTTAAACCATGCTCATTACAATAATCCATAAACTTTGAATTTTCAAATTCTTTACCATGATCCGATCTTATGTGGACTAGTTGATTGTTACTAGATTTCTGAATTTTAGTAGCGAATGCAACAAATTCATCAAAAGCCTCATCTTTGCTAGATAAGAATAAAGTCCATGTAAATCTACTGTAATCATCAACTATGACAAAAACATATCGCTTACCGCTGCGACTTTGGATTCTCATAGGTCCACAAAGATCCATATGAATTAATTCAAGTGGTCTTGATGTGGTCACGACATTTTTAGTTTTAAAGGATGACCTTGCATGTTTTCCTTTGGCACAAGGATCACATACTTCATTCTTTTGAAATTTTAGGGACGGTAATCCTCTTACTAGGTCTTTAGTACGTAAAGTATTAAGCAATGAAAAACTAGCATGACCTAATCTTTTATGCCAAAGAAGAGGGTCATCTTCTATAACACTCAGACATGTTAAACTGGTTTTAGGAACAGTGTGCAGGTCCACCACGTAGGTGTTCCCTTTTCTGATTCCTTCCAGAATGATGTCACCTGTGTCGTTCCTAGAAATCATGCATTTCTCAGAAGTAAAGTTTACAGAGTTACCTTTGTCACAAAATTGAGAAATACTTAAAAGGTTGTGTTTCAAATTCTCGACCAAAAATATGTTATCTATTGCATGGGAACTTGACCTTCCTATCTTGCCTTTTGCAATGATTTCACCTTTCATGTTATCGCCAAAGGTCACAGTTCCTCCATCATAGGCTTCTAGTGAGAGAAATTTTGATCTATCGCCTGTCATGTGCTTGGAACAGCCACTGTCGAGATACCATGAGCTGTTCCCCCTCACTAGAACCTGCAAAACGAATTTAGTTGTTAGAAGGTGGAACCCAGCCATCCTTGGGTTCCATGTCGATTAAACAAGAATTAAATTTTTTAATCCAAACTCTATCGACATAAATTTGGTTCGTTTTGTTGTGCTGTTCCTTTTTTAAACATTGATGTTTCAGGTGCCCGGTTTTGCCACAAAAGGAACAGACTTTGTTACTTGGGAGATCAACGTAGACCTTTGTCTTTTTATCATTTTTGTTATATCCTAGACCTTCGGTTCCTTTAGTTTTAGCATCAAGAATCCATTTGGGAACTTCTTTAATTTTCCCTTTATCTCTTGAATTTAATTCAAGCTTAAGTCGATCGTTTTCTTTTAAGGCGGATTCTAGGTCGGATCTCATTTGAAAGAGTTCACATTGAATTTCTTTCTTAGACTCATAATCTACTTCCATCTCAAATTGCTCAAATTGATTCAATTCAATATTTAACATGATGTTTTCTTCTTTAACTTTTTCTAAGGCTTCTTTTAACATCACATTATTATCAAGCAATTCAAAGAATCGATTTTGCACATCGGATCTAAACGAGTTAAGGTAGGATATTTGGTCTTTACATGCTTTAAGGTCTTTTTCAGTTTTGAGAGTGATGGCGGTTTGTTTTTCTAAATTTTCGTGAGATTCTAAAATCATTTTAACTAATCTATGTTTATCCAATTTAAATAAATAATCAGAAAATGGATCAGGAGACAGTACCTCTTTTCCTTTAGATGTATCGTCATGAGTAGCCATGAGACAGAGGTTAGCTACCTCTTCTTCTTCCACGGGGGCTTCGGTTTCGGCTTCACTTTCGGACTCTCCCCATGCAGCTATCATGGCTTTGCGGAAATCGGTTTTGTTGAAATTTCCTTTTGTTGGTCGTCTTCCTGTTTCTCTTGCTTTCCCTTTTGCTTTTTCGTCCTTCCATAGTGGGCATTCCTTTATGAAGTGCTCGGTACTTCCACATTTGTGGCATTCATATGTTTTGGATTTTGAAGTTCCTTTTTCTTTGTAGTTTCTTTGATTTTTATACCTGTTGTTCCTGAAGAACTTCTTGAATCTACGTACCAGCATTGCTGCCTCTTCCTCATCAGTTTCTGAATTTTCTTGATCGTCTGCTGTCAGAGCCAGACCTTTGTTCCTGGAACTGTCAGCTGTTCCCAGATGTAATTCATGAGTCATCAGGGAACCAGCCAACTCTTCCAGATTAAACTTTGTAAAATCTTTAGATTCTTGAATGGCTGTGACCTTTGCTGTCCAACGATCATCTTGAGGTAGGCTTCTTAGAATCTTTCGCACTTGTTCATCGGATGGAATAACCCTTCCAAGGGAGACTAACTCATTTGTGATGTTCGTAAACCTAGTAAACATTTCTTGAATGCTTTCTTTAGGTTCCATAACAAATCTTTCATATTTGGACATGAGTAAGTCAATCTTGGAACGCTTGACTTCGCTTGTACCTTCATGGGTAACTTCCAGCAGATCCCAAATTTGTTTTGCTGATTTGCAACCCATAATGCGATTGTGTTCATTAGGACCAAGCCCACAATGAAGCAATTTAACGTGGGAATAAGAAAATACTCAAAACAAAATATATAAAAGAAAACTTAAAGAAACACAAAGAATTTAACGTGGGAATAAGAACCACGACCCTCTAGGGATTTCTCTTCTCTATTATTTTATGTAATTCAATTCTCTATTACATAAAATATTTCTCCTTCTCCTTCTCCTTCTCTTCTCGGTTTCTTTCTTGTTCCCTTTCTCGATTCTCCTTCTCTTTCTCTCTTCTCTTTCTCACTTCCCCCTTAGACTTACCCAAGTCTAATTACAAATTCTCTCAAAAACCCATACAAGATAAATTCTCTAAATTGGATGAACAACACAAGAATAGCACAAGGAAATATTTTGGAATTAATTATCGATTAAGAACACTCAATATTTTCCTTTTCTTGAACTTGAATCTCACGAAATTTGGGCACAAAATTTTTCGGAAATTTTTCTCTCAATGTTGATCGCCAAAGGCTTTGTGCCGGTTAACAAATGATTTTATATGCTTTTTAGATTATATTATGCCATAAACCCATGATCTATAGATGAGGGATTAGTGGGCATTGACCGTGAGGAGGAAAATAACTTCCTTGGAGGTTACTCCAAGTCAATCTTTGACTCTTGCTAAAAATAGCCATTTTTAAGAGACTTTTTAGGTGTTAGTTATTTTAATTCCTTGACTTATTCCTTGTGCATTCTAAGCTATTCAACCGTACAACAAGACTAAAAAAGAAAAATTAAAATTAAAATAATTTTCTTAATTAATTTTGTTGACTTCTCCTCTGACCGGATTCTGAAGGAACACCGTACTGTCTCTATTTGCAAATTCATCAGTTTATCAATATCTGGAACAGTACAAGTGAAATCTACTCTTGACTTCTTCATTGACTTTCTCTACTGACTTTGACCTTGTTGACTTTGACTTTGACTTGTACGATTGCCATTGACCAGTCCTTAGGTACCATCGACGATTATGATAATCGGATATATTACCTACAAAACAATCTCTAAAATACTTTGTTTGTTTATAATTTGTTAAGTCATCATCAAAACTCAAATGGGCCAACATCAACATTTGCCAACCCTAGTTGATCCCTGAGTGGCGAGCTGTTTCAGTTGACGTGAGGGAGTGGAGTGCTTTTGGATTTTCAGTGGAGAGAGGGAGTTGAGGGGTTTGTGGGCCTGAAGCGGAATAAGGGAGTGAGTAGTAGAGTAAGTCCACCCAAAATTTATTATGGACCAAGTCCACATTACACCTTATCATCATTTGTACACTTTAATCCATCAATTTTCTGAAGACCAAATGAAGTCTGTTAAGGAAATTGGGTTTGATGGTTTGCTGCATTTAAAGGAGGAAGAAGGTAGTAACTATTATATTTTGAAAGAGGAGGAAGAAGGTACGTGGGATAATTCCTGGTCCACAGTATTTTTTGGGTGGACCAGGTCCACACAAGTCATTCTCTGTACTGAGTGGTAGTTACCCCTAGCTGCTCTAGGCAACCTTCTGGTATTTGCTGATATATTGATTTAAAACTAATTTTACCTTCATTCACATACAACCATAATTAACTTATTTTTGTATTCTACTCTATCACAAGATTTACTTACCTAATTTTTGTATTCTACTCAATCACAAGACATAGTTAGCTAATTTTTCTTCAATTGAAATGAAATCAGTAACTTGGAATCAATTTCAACAATTACAGTTAACACATCTAATCCAACTGAATTTCTTGATTGAAAGCTAAATTTACCGTCATTTAAAATACAACTTGTAGATTCTTTGCTTGTTAATCCAACTGAATTTGCATGTTCTTGAATTTGATTTTCACAAACTTCAATTTGCATGATATCCAATTGTAGTTCAGATTCATCAAATTCTTCTTCACAACAAAAAATTCAAAGTAATTAATTATAATTGAATGAAATTGAAGAAACCCTAAAAATATTAAACTATGAATACCTTCATTAAAATCAACTTCTTTAATTGGAATTTCATTTAGGTCAAACATTTTTTTACAATTTGATGCATGAGATAAAGTTTTTGAACTAAATTGAAAACTGACTTGGGAAGGTTATGGAAGATTAGTAAGAGAAGTGTAGAGGAGGAAAACTGAAAAAGGAAATTGTAAAAAAAATGAAGGTATAAAAAATGAAAGTGTAAAATGAGGAAGGAGGGAGGAGGAAGAAGGAAGTAACTATTATATTTTGAAAGAGGAGGAAGAAGGTACGTGGGATAATTCCTGGTCCACAGTATTTTTTGGGTGAACCAGGTCCACACAAGTCATTCTCTTAAATATAAGGCTTTATTTAAGGATTAAGGTTACCCTCAAGGAATTGTTAGAAAATGGATATGAATGATTATAGGAAATTATTCTATTGGTTGAATAACCAACGGAATGTCCCCTACTGCTTCACGTTCAAATATATTAGGAACCAAAATGAGTGATATATTAAAACAAGGATTGACACGTCTTCGGGACGCATATTGACACGCTTTAAAAAACATGATCGTTAGTAATTTTTTTGTTAAAAGTTTGACAATATTCTTGTATAAATTGTTTTAAAATATGTATGATTTCTATTATTTATTTACAACAAAAATATCTAAATTTTGGCTTGGACGAAAGATTATTAGTGACGACTATACATATAAGCCTGAATAACTACAAACAAAAACTTAATGTTTGATGATAATTATCCATCGTATTTGCGTTCATGTATAAATAAGTTAAGTAAATTAATTCAAATTTATTTAAACAACTCAAATATAAGTTTTAGTTAAAATAGTTAAGCCACATAACGACATAACCTAATGTTCTAATCCTAGCAAGTAGTTAGTTTACATTTTTACATTTAAAAATTATATTTGTTCTTATATCGACAAATGGATTATTTTTACCTTTTTGTATTTATTTTGTCTTGTGATTTGGTTTGCCTCTTGTTTTATGGTTAAATATCAATTTGATTATGAGAAGTTAATGTTGACAAACTATCGTTAAAAGAAATACAACACATGTTTCAACACGTGTTTCCTAAACATATGGTCGAATTTGCAAACCTAGATGAAAAAAATTCAATCTTTCAAAATTATTGATGATGGATCATTAAATTGTGAGAAAAATTGTTAAATAAAAACAATTTATAACATTGAATATAAATGTGTAGAATTGAATCGTTAAATCGTAGAATCGTAAATTCGCGTTATGATTTAACCTCCACAAATTTTATGTTAATTAGAATCGTAAGATTCTACCAACTTGCGATTCTACCTACTATTCGAATCCCTCGCTTTATTTTGGATCGTAGAATCATAGATCAGAATTGCGATTTTAATAACCATGACTCACACTATCCTAAAGCACAAAGACTACTTTTCTGAGTTGAAGATCGTGAAAGCAGATGTCACCACAATCTCTGGGAATACCAAACTAATAGAAGGATATGGTAAAGCTCAAATAATACTTCCAAATGGGACAAAACTTTTAATTAATGATGCTTTATTTCGAGTAAATCTTGACAAAATCTTATGAGTTTCAAAGTTGTACGCCAAAATGGCTATCATATAGAAACAATGACTGAAAATCATACTTATGCATCACATCTGTAAAATGCGGCAAAAAAAGATTCATGAAAAATTACCAACATACTCATCAGGATTATATCGTATTAATATAAAACTGGATGAAAAAAACATGGTGTCTAACTAGCAGTTAGATAGTAAAGAAATGATTGAATTTATGACATGACCGATTGGGTCATCTTGGCGTTGGAATGATGCAAAAAATTATTGAAAATTCAATTGGACATACAATGAAGAAAATGAGAAGTCCCCACCAAATGAATCATCATGTTCTGCATGCTCACAAGGCAAATTGATAATTACACCATTTTTAAATAAAATTGCTACTTTCTAAATATCTAGAAAGAATTCATGGAGATATATGTGGGCCAATTGTAGGGTTCTAGTAATGTTAACTTTTAACATGCGAAAAACTAAAACCTTCCCAAGACCCAATTATTGACATGAGATGAAACAAATAAATATCGAGATGAGAAATTATACCTTTGTAGCGTGAATCCACTAGTAAAATATAATCCCGAGACAAGAACCGCAAATGAAGTTCCTCTAGTGTAGTCCACCCACAACGTCTTGTGACACCTCGTATACTAGTACGATATTTAAGAACAATTCTTAAACTAATTTTGTGTGTATACAACCCTTGTATTATTACTCACAATTGCTCTCAATTTTTCCAAATGAAAATAATCCCACGGCACACTTTTTATTCTTTGAAGCTATTTCAAGAAATGCATAGATATCTCTCACTCTTTAAGACTTTTCATTTCCTTCTTTATAGCATAATATGAATGGATGTAAAAGGCTTTTCATTAACTTAGATATACGTTTACATACATATTAATATTTAGTTTTAAGAGAATTAAAATATTCTCATAAAGTCCATCACTTAATGAGAAATAATGATGGAGTTACAAACCTTAATGTAACCATTACATTAAATAGTGAGATTATGAATAATATCTAGTCCAACTAGATTAGTCACATGAACCTAGACTTATATAAGTTCAAACACACAAAATGGTCTCACACATTGATATAGTGTGACCCAATAGGTTTAGCGACATTAAGTTCGCTCCATTATCAAATAACGGTTCTGTGACGTTTATTGGTCTCTAGTAAAACTAGAGGTGTTCATTCGGGTGATCGGGTCGGTTTCGGACGGGTGTCACTCGGTTCGGTTGTATTTCGGATCGGTTATATTTCGGCTGTTTGTTATGGCGGGTCACACTCGGGTCGGGTCGGTTAGCCACAGTTCGGTTAAAGATCGGTTATTCGAGCAATCGGTTAAGCATCGGTTCGGTGCCAGTTGAAGTTAGGGTCGAGTGTTAATCGGTGTCGGGTTGTCATCAGTTAATAATTGGTTCGGTTTTGTCGGGTACAGATCGGGTTCGGTTTTTTAGAAAACTGAATTCGGCTACGTATTAATAATTACTATCGATCAAAAACGAAATAGTTAAAATGCAAATCAATTAGTAATCATTATTACTTTGTTACTTTTACATGTTTGACCGAAAATTAAAAATATAAAGTTCTATATATTTTCCTCTAGTACGATTGAAAGTAGTTTACCATTGATTATTAGCTCTAAATATATGAAATCATGTATTTATTAGATTAACTAATAAAATGATTGAATATGAGCATATCATACTTATATCTTAAAAAATGGTTCAGATTTAAAGCAATTCGATCTAAAATTCATTCGGGTTAAGTCGGTTTTAGCCGGATTGAGTTCGGTTTCAAGCATGATTCGGGTTGGATATGACTCGGGTCGGTCATTTTTAGGTTCGGGTAATCTCGGTTAACGGTTATGTGTCGGTTACAAAACTCGGTTACAGTTCGGGTTCAGGTTTTCCATTTTCGGTTGTCAACCGGTTCGGGTACAACATCGGTTCGGATATTGTCGGTTCGATAAACCTGAAAACGAAAGATATTTTCGGGTCGATTTACTTTCGGTTTCGGTTCGGATTTTCGGGTCGGGTCACTTTTGAACAGCTCTAAGTAAAACATAAACGTTACTCAATGTCCACTAAATTAACGTCTCGTTATACACTGACTTAATTACGTTAAACGACGTATAAAATATTCACTTGATTATTGAACATTTCTAACAATCTCCCACTTGTTCAAGAAACAAGTTTACTAGAGTTGTAGGACTCCTCCCACTAACTCCCACTTGCTCCAACAAGTTGTGAATCTCAAATCCTTTGTCAACTTTTAATCTTAATCAAACATAAGGTAAGAACAACTGTCATCCTTATTTGGTCTGATCATGTTCCTCGGACTCATGAGATGAACTGAAAAGCAAATGATTATCTCCATAATCCATTTGAGCATGGCCATGCATTTACAATTCCAACTCTCCGAGTGGCCTGAGACTAATAACCCCAAAAGGATATGACAATTCCATCTTGTTCCTCCTCTATTCGCTATGTGATTCATAAAATTCCTGAGTACAACCCTTATAGCCCCCTTTTACGGCATGGCGTTAGATTGCATCAAAGAACAATAATCTTCACACACGAAGTCAGTGAGAAACTCAGGTCTAAGGATTCTATTTATAAGTCAATTTGAGATATTCTTATGACATCAACGTTCTTAAAGAATCCTCAAAAGCGGTTCATGTCCAAATAGAGATACTCAATCTCTATCAATGCGATTGACTAGACATCCAATGTCTCTATGATCTATGAACACGATCATCAATCAACAACATTCTAACAATTACTGGTAATTGGTGTCCAACTCAACTACCTGGCTAGGGACTTCAAATAATCTAAGTTCTCTAGTTCACATTATAGGGTTCATTTGTCGGATCACATCCAACAACCCATATAGACTTTATAGATTATAATTGGACTTTACTTAATTCTAAAACAAAACTAAGTAAATAAGTACGAAACTTTATTAGATAATCGTAAAATTACATTACATTAAAACACTATAAATGTAACATATCACATATATCTCATATATATTCAACATCTAAACTTATTCTATAATGAGTTTGATTCCCATCTCAGACAAATGTTTCTCATGCTTAGTCTGAGATAATGGTTTAGTCAACGGATCTGCAATGTTGTCATCCGTAGATATTTCGCACACTTTAACATCATTTCTGCCTATGATTTCTCGCAACAGATGATACTTTCTGAGCACATGTTTGGACTTTTGGTGTGATCTAGGTTCTTTTGCTTGTGAAATAGCCCCATCATTATCACAATATAATTTAATTGGACCAGCAACACTAGAAACCACACCAAGCTCGGAAATAAAATTTCTAATCCAGACGGCTTCCTTTGCTGCTTCAGATGCAGCAATATACTCAGCTTCAGTTGTAGAATCAGCTACAGTGCTCTGTTTGGAACTTTTCCAACTAACTGCACCTCCATTCAGAGTAAAGATGTAACCAGATTGAGATCGGAAATCATCCTTGTCTGTTTGAAAACTAGCATCCGTGTAACCCTTTACACATAATTCAGATGCACCTCCATAAACCAAGAACTTATCCTTAGTCTTGTTAAGGTACTTTAAGATATTCTTGACCGCTATCCAATGGTCATTACCAGGACAAGATTGGTATCTGCTCGTCATG
Source organism: Amaranthus palmeri (assembly GCA_019776075.1). Classification (NCBI taxonomy): domain Eukaryota; kingdom Viridiplantae; phylum Streptophyta; class Magnoliopsida; order Caryophyllales; family Amaranthaceae; genus Amaranthus; species Amaranthus palmeri. Next base: position 23,937 of record JAAKBH010000724.1, read on the forward strand.
CTTAAAGCACACGAAACATCTGGTCGGGTACATATATATCATAGCATACATGATAGATCCAATAGCTGAAGCGTATGGAATCTTACTCATCTTCTCTAGCTCATCAGGTGTCATTGGACACTGCTTCTTGCTAAGAGATATGCCAGGAGACATGGGAAGAAAACCCTTCTTAGAGTTTGTCATATTGAACCTATCAAGGACCTTATCAATATAAGTCCTTTGACTAAGCCCGATCATCCGTCTTGATCTATCTCTATAGATTCGGATGCCCAAAATGTACTGAGCCTCTCCAAGGTCTTTCATAGAGAAACAACTACTTAGCCAAGCCTTAATAGACTCAAGCATTTGTACATTGTTCCCAACAATCAGTATGTCATCCACATACAAAACTAAGAAAACAACAAAAAATACTCCCACTGAGTTTCTTGTATACACAAGACTTTTACCATCCAAGTCAGTCTTTATCTTATAAATCCACTTGCACTCAATCAGTCTAGCATCTTCAGGCAAGTCAACCAAGTTCCAAACTTGATTGTCATACATGGACTCCATTTCAGATTTCATGGCTCCAAGCCATAGTTCAGAGTCAGAACTCTCCATTGCTGCCTTATAGGTTGTAGGTTCTTCCTTATCTAATATTAGGACTTCATGACTTTCATGAACGATATAACCCTCCATAGGATCTCTTCTTGGAGGTTTACTCTGCCCACTAGTCCTACGAACTAGAACATCCACCACCTCAGTAGGTACAACGGGTGCCAAAACTCGAGCTCCCATTGGAGAAACAGTCTTTTCCACTAGAGGAGTGATTTGAGGCTGATCTTCTTGAACTTCTTCAAGAGAAATATTTCTCCCACTTGGCTTTTGAGAAAGACATTCTCTTTCTAAAAAGACACCTTCGCGAGCCACAAACACTTTATGCTCACTAGGATTGTAGAAGTAATATCCCTTGGTTTCTTTGGTTTTGAGGGAATTGTTTGCTCCGAGATTTTGAGCATACCAAGTAACTCATTTATGGTCTCAAAATTCTCATTCCTAGCTTGCTTCAAAAACATAGCTTGGAGATGAGCAAAGATGTGAAAAGCTTCCATATGCATGAATTGTTTTTGTAATTCAGGGACCATAGAAGCTAACATCAAGCATGTAACATCTAAAGACCTTTCAATAGCAGCTTCATAAGCTGCCCTCTCTTGAGCAGACACATTAAGTGTGGGTTCATTCGGAATTGGAGTTTCAAGAACATCCAGTTTTCGCTCATGTTTGAGAACAATTCTCAAATTCCTTGACCAATCAAGAAAGTTGTTTCCATTAAGTTTTTCCTTTTCGAGTATTGACCGTAAACCAAAATTAGAGAATGCGTTATTGTTCAAATTATTAGCCATCTACAAATGAATAATTCAAAGTATAAGAATTCTATGATTATCATGAATGAATAATTTTAAACAAATTTAAAAGAAATTCATTCCACCAAATTAAATCAAATGTCCCTTTTAATTTAGTGATTCCAAGACCCCATTTCCACTAACCCTAAGCAAGCTTTGGCTTGTCACCCAAAGTTAATGGTTATAGGTAAAGAAACTATTTCTTAATTATTCATAATAATTCTTGGTTGGTAATAAGATAACTCCTTATCTACTATTACCCCATGCCTCTAAGTGTCAACTTTTCTTGACCTACTTAGTTGAGTTAAACCACTTTTCACCAACTATTTATCTTAGGATAATTAATAGGCACCTCGCTTTGGCGAAACCTACCTAATTAACGATCTAAAGCTTCATAGTGTTACTAAATGGAATAGCATTACAACTCAATATGATTAGGGACTATGGTTGTTTTTATTAACACAAATAAAAGTGAACTCTAATTATTTGAATTAATAAACTAAACAACCAAAACATGCATCATCAAGCAATATAGCTAGATAATAAAGCAATAAAATAATGCATAAATAAGGTTCCTAGTATGGCCCCAAAACACTTGAAAATCTAATCTTCAAGGTCCATCTTTTGAACACCACTTGAATCTCTATTCTTCTTGATCTTCAACTCCATGGAGACATTCATAATAGTAATTAAACTTTGAAACGTAAAAATAAACTATTTAACTATTACATTCAAAATAAACGATACGCAGATCGTATATAATTACATCCAAAAATGACGGTGTGCAAACCGTATTATATATCCTAATTGAGTCATACTAGTTACCATAACCTGTATAATAATTATTATTCACCCACTTACTATATGTAAGTGGCCCATGCAATATAGTATTAAAGAAATATGCATTAAGAACATAAATAAATATATAATCTTATTATTTAAAAGAAACATGATAAATAATCACATTATTCAATTTTAATTTGCATGAAATTTAATTGATTCGTAACCAATCGAAAAAATTATTTTACTTCTCAAAGCAAAATAAACCTCCCACTTAAAATAATCTCCATTAAAATAAGTGAGCTTATTATAATAATTAATAATTTCACACGGTGAATATAAAATAAGGCTAATCAAATTAGCACTAATAAATATCATAATGTGAAATGTAGTGCAAAAGCCAAGCTAATCATATTAGCACTAGTCCATAAAACATTAAATAATACCAAATTCTATAATTTGTTAATTAATCTAATTCTTAAATTTTGTTAACTATTAACAAAGATTCAAAATTTGACTAAATATATTATGTAAACATGTCAAATAAATCAAATTCTCAATTTCTGATTGTTATTTTAAATATCAAAATTTAATCAAACTCTTTAATTAAAAATGATATATTAAAATAATTAAATTGGCAAAAGGAGGGATCAAAATTAACAAATTTAATTTTAATAAACAAAGTTCAAAACTTTATAACTAAAACAATTTTAGTAAACCCTCCCCTAAAGTTCTTAACTTTTATTTTTATGCAAATCAAAATTATCATGTGTAAATAAATAACTCGTATATATTATTTATATAAAACCAATATTTATGTGCCCAAAACATATCAATAAAAGAGGAAACTGATACCACTGTAGGGTTCCAGTAATGTTAACTTTTAACATGCGGAAAACTAAAACCTTTCCAAGACCCAATTATTGACATGAGATGAAACAAATAAATATCGAGATGAGAAATTATACCTTTGTAGCGTGAATCCACTAGTAAAATATAATCCCGAGACAAGAACCGCAAATGAAGTTCCTCTAGTGTAGTCCACCCACAACGTCTTGTGACACCTCGTATACTAGTACGATATTTAAGAACAATTCTTAAACTAATTTTGTGTGTATACAACCCTTGTATTATTACTCACAATTGCTCTCAATTTTTCCAAATGAAAATAATCCCACGGCACACTTTTTATTCTTTGAAGCTATTTCAAGAAATGCATAGATATCTCTCACTCTTTAAGACTTTTCATTTCCTTCTTTATAGCATAATATGAATGGATGTAAAAGGCTTTTCATTAACTTAGATATACGTTTACATACATATTAATATTTAGTTTTAAGAGAATTAAAATATTCTCATAAAGTCCATCACTTAATGAGAAATAATGATGGAGTTACAAACCTTAATGTAACCATTACATTAAATAGTGAGATTATGAATAATATCTAGTCCAACTAGATTAGTCACATGAACCTAGACTTATATAAGTTCAAACACACAAAATGGTCTCACACATTGATATAGTGTGACCCAATAGGTTTAGCGACATTAAGTTCGTTCCATTATCAAATAACGGTTCTGTGACGTTTATTGGTCTCTAGTAAAACATAAACGTTACTCAATGTCCACTAAATTAACGTCTCGTTATACACTGACTTAATTACGTTAAACGACGTATAAAATATTCACTTGATTATTGAACATTTCTAACAATCTCCCACTTGTTCAAGAAACAAGTTTACTAGAGTTGTAGGACTCCTCCCACTAACTCCCACTTGCTCCAACAAGTTGTGAATCTCAAATCCTTTGTCAACTTTTAATCTTAATCAAACATAAGGTAAGAACAACTGTCATCCTTATTTGGTCTGATCATGTTCCTCAGACTCATGAGATGAACTGAAAAGCAAGTGATTATCTCCATAATCCATTTGAGCATTTCTAACACCAATTAATCCTGCTTCTTGGCCATTTAGATACTTTATGGCCTCAACATATGGTTCCATGTAAATCTCCTACAAACTAGAAATGTGGCATTTGCGAAATTACTTTCTTTAGTCATTTGATTGAGAAATCAATTTCTAGATTATACAATTAAGCGAATAAGGCTTGACAATGTCGGAGAATTTACTTCTCAAATTTTTAATGATTATTGTACGTCAATTGATTTTGATGTAGAACATCTAGTAGCTCATGTTGATACTCAAAATGGTCTAGCTGCATGCTCAAAAGACACAATTAATAGCAAGACCATTATTAATGAGGTCGAAATTGACATCATCTGTGTGGGGCCATACAATATTAAATGCATCATCATTGATAAGATTGAGACCAACTGCTTATCATAAATATTTACCACAACAATTAAATATATCACACCTAAAAATATTTAGATGTGCTATATATGTCTTTATTGCACCACCTCAACATACAAAAATGGGTGCATAAAGAAGGATGTGAATTTATGTTGGTTTTGAATGCCCATCAATTATCAAAAATTTAGAACCAATAACTGGTGATTGAAGAATCAACTCCTTTGATTGAGTGATGATAATTCAAAACACATATTAAATTAAACAATAAATTAAGTACTAATATCTAGTTGTTTAAGTTGGTCCAAGATCATATTATATATTAAGTGTTTGATTAGAAAATAATTTAATTCCAAAATATACGAGATTAACTTTAACCTGAAATTATTTAATTTTATTATATTAAGATAAGGTTGTAATTATATTTGAATTTGAATTTGAATTAGAAACATGTGTTCAAGATATTTAAATGTTTGAATAAACTCTTGCACGTGTTATGCTTTATATTGGATGTGATGTTACAAGTTTATATTTAAGTATTGGAATAAATAATTTACTTGGTGATCAAGATATCTAATTATAGGTTTTTCCTAGGTGACATTTTGAATTTTTACTGAAAATAGGAAAAGAATTTAAATTGACGTCAAACTAGGAATTTAATCTAAATATTATTCACATGGTTTTATTATTTAAATTATTCATTTTTGAATGTCTTGTATAAGTACTAACGTGACAGCACATTAAGAATTGAAGTAGCTAAAAATAGCAAATAAAATCGTGTTTGAAAAAGTCATAACAAGAGTGTCAGTTTAAATTAATCTTCAAGGTTTTGAAGACTAGCCCAGATTAAGCAGACTAGCAAGATTGTAGAATGAAGTTTCTTTGGCTTACAAGAATACGTTGAGGCGTGACATTAAAATATAAGGCTTTATTCAAGGATTAAGGCTATTCTCAAGGAATTGTTAGAAAAGGGATATGAATTATGATAAGAAATTATTCGATTGGTTGAACCCCTACTGCTTCATGTTCAAATATATTAGAAACCAAAATGAGTGATATATTAAAACAAGGATTGACAGGTCTTTGAGACGCATATCGACATGTTTTCAAAAACATGAGCGTAAGTAATTTTTTTTATTAAAAGTTTTACTATATTCTTGTATAAATTGCTTTAACATATGTATGATTTTTATTATTTATGCACAACGAAAATATCTAAATTTTGACTTGGATGAATAATTATTAGTGACGACTATAAATATAAGCTTGAATAACTACAAACAAATAATTAAATATTTTCTGCTAATTATCCATTATGGTAGCATTGAAACTATGTAAATTAATTCAAATTTATTTTAACAACTTGTATACAAGTTTTAGTTAAAATAGTTAGACCTTATAAGGGCGTAACCTAATCTCCTAATATTAGCAAATAGTTAGTTTACATTTTTTACTTGTTAAAAATTACATTTGTTCTTATATCGACCTAAATTGGTTTATTTTTACCTTTTTATGTTTGTTTTGTCATTTGATTTGGTTTACCTTTTGTTGTATAATTAATATAACAATTTGATTATTAGAAGTTAATGTTTGACAAATCATTCACTAAAAGAAATACAACATATGGTTCAACACGTGTTTCCTAAACATATAGTCAAATTTGCAAACTAGTAGAGTAGCTTATCTTTCGATATTGTGAGCGGTGTTAATACTATCTTAGAAAGATTTCTATTTCAAACACGATTTATTAATTATTTAAATAAAAAATTATCAATCTTACATATATAATTCAGTTATTATAGAACTTTTAAATTATTATAAAATATAAAAAAAATAAATAACATTTTAAATGAAATAAATATATAAAATAAATAATATAATTATTAAAGAAACTTAGTTAACAAAATTATTTGACACATGTTTAAATCTTGTGTTGCAGTATGATTATATTACTCTTAAATCATCATTTTATAGCACCAGCATGATATTTGGTAATATAAAAAATAAAAAATAAAAAATAAAAGATAAAAAATAAAATATTATTATTATTATTATTATTATTATTATTATTATTATTATTATTATTATTATTATTATTATTATTATTATTATTATTATTATTCAGATTGCTCCACATATTTATAGTATGAAAAAGTTTAAGTTAGACTTGATACATATCAACTTATGGTGTACCATGTTTTCACTCTTACTATCCTAACGTCCAATTTCTCACTCATTTTATCCTTTCTGTTTTTTTTACCATGGTGCTATGTCCTTATACTCAAATTATAATATTTAGTAAGGCTCTTTTTTAAAAAACGTCATGTTATCGCATACTCTCATGTTGTGTAATGAAGTGTAGAAATGCGAATTATGTTTGTAATGAAATTGCATGATCTAATAAAGCATAATATCATTAGTCTCTACCCAACATGTGAAAATGTTTTTGTAAATCCTAATGATAATATTGCTATTGATTTCAGTGAAATATTGAAAGGTTAAATAATACTCCCAAGAAATTGTTTGAAAGGGGATATGGATTATGATAGGATTTAGTATATTGGTTGAATAATCTACGCAATGCTCCCTAGTGTTTCACGTTCAAATATATTAGGAAGTAAAATGAGTGATATATTAAAACAAGGATTGACACGTTTTCGGGACACATATTGACATGCTTTAAAAAACACGAGCGTAAGTAATTTTTTTGTTAAAAGTTTGACAATATTATTGTACAAATTTGTTTTAAAATATATATGATTTTTATTATTTGTATAAAACAAAAATATCTGAATTTAGCTTGGTCGAAAGATTATTAGTGTCACTATAAATATAAACCTCAATACTTACAAACAAGAACTTAATGTTTGGTGCTAATTATCTATTATGTTAGCGTTGATGTAAGTTGAGTAAATTAATTCAAATTTATTTAAAAAACTTAAATTTTAGTTAAAATAGTTAAACTCATAACGGCATAACCTAATGTTCTAAATTTTTAATGCTAGCAAGGAATTAGTTTATATTTTTTACTTTTAAAAATTATATTTGTTCTTATATCGACAAATGGATTATTTTTACCGGCCTTTTTATATTTATATTTGTTCTTATATCGGCCTAAATTGGTTTATTTTTACCGTTTTATGTTTGTTTTGTCATTTAATTTGGTTTACCTTTTGTTGTATAATTAATATAACAATTTGATTATTAGAAGTTAATGTTTGACAAATCATTCACTAAAAGAAATACAACATATGTTTCAACACGTTTTTCCTAAACATATAGTCAAATTTGCAAACTAGCAGAGTAGCTTATCTTTCGATATTGTGAGCGGTGTTAATGCACTCTTAGAAAGATTTCTATGTCAAGCACGATTTATTAATTATTTCAATAAAAAATTATCAATCTTACATATATAATTCAGTCATTATAGAACTTTTAAATTATTATAAAATATAAAAAAAATAAATAACATTTTAAATGATATAAATATATAAAATAAATAATATAATTATTAATGAAACTTAGTTAACAAAATTATTTGACACATATTTAAATCTTGTGTTGCAGTATGATTATATTACTCTTAAATCATCATCTTATAGCACTAGCATGATATTCGGTAATATAAAAAATAAAAAATAAAAAATAAAAGATAAAAAATAAAATATTATTATTATTATTATTTTTTTTTTTGGGAAAAAAATATTATTATTATTATTATTATTATTATTATTATTATTATTATTATTATTATTATTATTATTATTATTATTATTATTATTATTATTATTATTATTATTATTCAGATTGCTCCACATATTTATATTATGAAAAAGTTTAAGTTAGACTTGATTCATATCAACTTATGGTGTACCATGTTTTCACTCTTACTATCCTATTTTACATCCAATTTCTCACTCATTTTATCCTTTCTGTTTTTTTTACCATGGTGCTATGTCCTTGTACTCAAATTATTTAGTAGGGCTCTTTTTTAAAAAACGTCATGTTATCGCATACTCTCATGTTGTGTAATGAAGTGTAGAAATGCGAATTATGTTTGTAATGAAATTGCATGATCTCATAAAGCATAATAACATTAGTCTCTACCCAACATGTGAAAATGCTTTTGTAAATCCTAATGATAATATTGCTATTGATTTCAGTGAAATATTGAAAGGTTAAATAATACTCCCAAGGAATTGTTTGAAAGGGGATATGGATTATGATAGGAATTAGTATATTGGTTGAATAATCTGCGCAAGGCTCCCTAGTGTTTCACGTTCAAATATATTAGGAAGTAAAATGAGTGATATATTAAAACAAGGATTGACACGTTTTCGGGACACATATTGACATGCTTTAAAAAACACGAGCGTAAGTAATTTTTTTGTTAAAAGTTTGAAAATATTATTGTACAAATTTGTTTTAAAATATATATGATTTTTATTATTTGTATAAAACAAAAATATCTAAATTTATCTTGGTCGAAAGATTATTAGTGTCACTATAAATATAAACCTCAATACTTACACACAAGAACTTAATGTTTGGTGCTAATTATCTATTATGTTAGCGTTGATGTAAGTTGAGTAAATTAATTCAAATTTATTTAAAAACTTAAATTTTAGTTAAAATAGTTAAACTCATAACGGCATAACCTAATGTTCTAAATTTTTAATGCTAGCAAGGAATTAGTTTATATTTTTTACTTTTAAAAATTATATTTGTTCTTATATCGACAAATGGATTATTTTTACCGGCCTTTTTATATTTATATTTGTTCTTATATCGGCCTAAATTGGTTTATTTTTACCGTTTTATGTTTGTTTTGTCATTTAATTTGGTTTACCTTTTGTTGTATAATTAATATAACAATTTGATTATTAGAAGTTAATGTTTGACAAATCATTCACTAAAAGAAATACAACATATGTTTCAACACGTTTTTCCTAAACATATAGTCAAATTTGCAAACTAGCAGAGTAGCTTATCTTTCGATATTGTGAGCGGTGTTAATGCACTCTTAAAAAGATTTCTATGTCAAGCACGATTTATTAATTATTTCAATAAAAAATTATCAATCTTACATATATAATTCAGTCATTATAGAACTTTTAAATTATTATAAAAAAAAAAAAGTAAATAACATTTTAAATGATATAAATATATAAAATAAATAATATAATTATTAATGAAACTTAGTTAACAAAATTATTTGACACATATTTAAATCTTGTGTTGCAGTATGATTATATTACTCTTAAATCATCATCTTATAGCACTAGCATGATATTCGGTAATATAAAAAATAAAAAATAAAAAATAAAAGATAAAAAATAAAATATTATTATTATTATTATTTTTTTTTTGGGAAAAAAATATTATTATTGTTATTATTATTATTATTATTATTATTATTATTATTATTATTATTATTATTATTATTATTATTATTATTATTCAGATTGCTCCACATATTTATATTATGAAAAAGTTTAAGTTAGACTTGATTCATATCAACTTATGGTGTACCATGTTTTCACTCTTGCTATCCTATTTTACATCCAATTTCTCACTCATTTTATCCTTTCTGTTTTTTTTACCATGGCGCTATGTCCTTGTACTCAAATTATAATATTTAGTAGGGCTCTTTTTTAAAAAACGTCATGTTATCGCATACTCTCATGTTGTGTAATGAAGTGTAGAAATGCGAATTATGTTTGTAATGAAATTGCATGATCTCATAAAGCATAATATCATTAGTCTCTACCCAACATGTGAAAATGCTTTTGTAAATCCTAATGATAATATTGCTATTGATTTCAGTGAAATATTGAAAGGTTAAATAATACTCCCAAGGAATTGTTTGAAAGGGGATATGGATTATGATAGGAATTAGTATATTGGTTGAATAATCTGCGCAAGGCTCCTAGTGTTTCACGTTCAAATATATTAGGAAGTAAAATGAGTGATATATTAAAACAAGGATTGACACGTTTTTGGGACACATATTGACATGCTTTAAAAAACACGAGCGTAAGTAATTTTTTTGTTAAAAGTTTGACAATATTATTGTACAAATTTGTTTTAAAATATATATGATTTCTATTATTTGTATAAAACAAAAATATCTAAATTTAGTTTGGACGAAAGATTATTAGTGTTGACTATAAATATAAACCTCAATACTTACAAACAAGAACTTAATGTTTGGTGCTAATTATCTATTATGTTAGCGTTGATGTAAGTTGAGTAAATTAATTCAAATTTATTTAAACAACTTAAATTTTAGTTAAAATAGTTAAACTCATAACGGCATAACCTAATGTTCTAAATTTTTAATGCTAGAAAGGAGTTAGTTTATATTTTTTACTTTTAAAAATTATATTTGTTCTTATATCGACAAATGGATTATTTTTACCGGCCTTTTTTTTATTTATATTTGTTCTTATATCGGCCTAAATTGGTTTATTTTTACCGTTTTATGTTTGTTTTGTCATTTGATTTGGTTTACCTTTTGTTGTATAAATAATATAACAATTTGATTATTAGAAGTTAATGTTTGACAAATCATTCACTAAAAGAAATACAACATATATTTCAACATGTGTTTCCTAAACATATAGTCAAATTTGCAAACTAGCAGAGTAGCTTATCTTTCGATATTGTGAGCGGTGTCAATGCACTCTTAGAAAGATTTCTATGTCAAACACGATTTATTAATTATTTCAATAAAAAATTATCAATCTTACATATATAATTCAGTTATTATAGAACTTTTAAATTATTATAAAATATAAAAAAATAAATAACATTTTAAATGAAATAAATATATAAAATAAATAATAAAATTATTCATGAAACTTAGTTAACAAAATTATTTGGCACATGTTTAAATCTTGTGTTGCAGTATGATTATATTACTCTTAAATCATCATTTTATAGCACTAGCATGATATTCGGTAATATAAAAAATAAAAAATAAAAAATATAAGATAAAAAATAAAATAATTATAATAATAATAATAATAATATTATTATTATTATTATTATTATTATTATTATTATTATTATTATATTATTATTATTATTATTATTATTATTTTTTAGATTCCTCCACATATTTATATTATGAAAAAGTTTAAGTTAGACTTGATTCATATCAACTTATGGTGTAACATGTTTTCACTCTTACTATCCTATTTTACGTCCAATTTCTCACTCATTTTATCCTTTCTGTTTTTTTTACAATGGTGCTATGTCCTTATACTCAAATTATAATATTTAGTAGGGCTCTTTTTTAAAAAACGTCATGTTATCGCATACTCTCATGTTGTGTAATGAAGTGTAGAAATGTGAATTATGTTTGTAATGAAATTGCATGATCTCATAAAGCATAATATCATTAATCTCCACCCAACATGTGATAATGCTTTTGTAAATCCTAATAATAATATTGCTATTGATTTCAGTGAAATATTGAAAGGTCAAATAATACTCCCAAGGAATTGTTTGAAAGGGGATATGGATTATGATAGGAATTAGTATATTGGTTGAATAATCTGCGCAAGGCTCCCTAGTGTTTCACGTTCAAATATATTAGGAAGTAAAATGAGTGATATATTAAAACAAGGATTGACACGTTTTCGGGACACATATTGACATGCTTTAAAAAACACGAGCGTAAGTAATTTTTTTGTTAAAAGTTTGACAATATTATTGTACAAATTTGTTTTAAAATATGAATGATTTCTATTATTTGTGTAAAACAAAAATATCTAAATTTAGTTTGGACGAAAGATTATTAGTGTTGACTATAAATATAAAACTCAATACTTACAAACAAGAACTTAATGTTTGGTGCTAATTATTTATTATGTTAGCGTTGATGTAAGTTGAGTAAATTAATTCAAATTTATTTAAACAACTTAAATTTTAGTTAAAATAGTTAAACTCATAACGGCATAACCTAATGTTCTAAATTTTTAATGCTAGCAAGGAGTTAGTTTATATTTTTTATTTTTAAAAATTATATTTGTTTTTATATCGACAAATGGATTATTTTTCCCTTTTTATATATATTTTGTCATGTGATTTGGTTTGCCTCTTGTTTTATGGTTAATATATCAATTTGATTATGAGAAGTTAATGTTTGACTAACTACCGCTAAAAGAAATAAAACACATATTTCAACACGTGTTTCTTAAACATATGGTCGAATTTGCAAAATTGCAGGGTAGCCTATCTTTCGATGTTGTGAGCGGTGTTAATGCATTAATTGATAGATTTTTGTGGCAAGAACGATTAATTAATTATTTAAAGAAAAAACTATTAATCTTGTATATGTAATTAAGTTATTCTATAAGTTTTAAATTAGTAGTTTTTATACCAACAATACAATCCCATGGATTATAAAATATAAAAATAAAAAAAATAACATTTTAAATAAAATAAATAGATAAAATAAATAATATAATTATCAATGAAACTGAGTTAAGCAAAGTATTTGACACATGTTTAATTCTTGTATGGTAGTATTATTATATTAGTCTTAAATCATTATTTTGTAGCAGTAGTATGAAATTCGGTAATATAAAAAATAAAAAAATATTATTATTATTATTATTATTATTATTATTATTATTATTATTATTATTATTATTATTATTATTATTATTATTATTATTATTAATATTATTATTATTATTATTTTATTAATAATAAATTTTCATTTTATAGAGAAAGAATTTACAAGAATTGGTAGGGAGTCGAGCAACAAACTGAGCACCCACATCTTTTTGAATACAAAAAGCTATTATATGAAAAATATATGCTTTACACTTAGGACTATTTGAATTACTCGAAGAAAAGAAGCAATCCTCTAAAGCAAATTAAGAGCGTCTTCACCTAACTCCCTGAAAGTAGAAAACGTTTTCACTTTCCCTCTCCTATTCTACTTTCATCTCTCACTCATTTAATTCTTTTTTGTTTTTTTTTACCAAAGTGCTATGTCCTTACCATCAAATTCCAATATATAGCAGGGTTACTTTTCTATTAATGTCCTGTTAGCGCCTACTCTTATGTTGTGTTATGGATTGTAGAAATGCGAATTATGCTTGTAATGGAATTAAATGATCTTATGTAGCATATTATGATTAGTCTCTACTAAACATGTGAAATGATTTTTGTAAATCTTATTGATAACATTGCAATTGATTTCTGTGAAATATTGATACCTCAAATAATACTCTCAATTTTTTTTTTTAAAAAAATAATACTCTCAAGGAATTGTTAGAAAATGGGATCTCGATTACGATAGAAAATTATTATATTGGTTTAATAACGAGCGGTATACTGTTCTAGTTTTTCACGTTCAAATATATTAAGAAGTAAAATGAGTGATATATTAAAAAAGGATTGACACGTCTTCGGGACGCATATTGACATGCCTTAAAAATCATGAGCGTAAGTAATTTTTTTATTAAAAGTTTGACTATATTCTTTAATAAATTGCTTTAATATACGTATGATTTTTATTATTTATATACAACGAAAATATCTAAATTTTGGCTTGAACAAAAAATTATTAGTGAATATTATAAGTATAAGCTTGAATAACTACATACAAAGAACTTAGTGTTTGATGCTATTATGTTAGCGTTGATGTATAAATAAGCAATGTGATTGAATTTAAATTTATTTAAACAACTTGAATACAAGTTTTAGTTAAAATAGCAATGATACAATTCCATTTATTATATTAAAAATTAAAAAATTTTAAATTAAATAAATAGATAAATAAATAATATAATTATCATAGAAAATAAAATGATTGGACACGTGTTTAAATGTTTTATTCCGGTATGATTATATAACTTTTAAATCGTTGTTTTATAGCAATAGTATGATAATAGATAATATTAAAAAATATTAATCAAAATAAATAAATAAAATAAATAACAAAATTATCAAATGAGTAATCTATATTATAAAGATAGTTGCCCGTGATATGAATGTTATTCGGTAATCTTTTAAACATTATAACGTTTTCATGTTATTATTATTATTTTAAAAAAGTTTAAGATAAACTTAATCCATATCAACTTTAGGGTGGACCAAGTTTTTATTCTCACTTTTATATTTTACCTCCAATCTCACACTCATTTTATATTTTCTGTTTTTTTTACCATAGTGCATCCTTACCATCAAATTGTAATTATTCATTAGAGTTGATGTATAAATAAACTATATGAATTAATTCAAATTTATTTTAACAACTTTAATACAAATTTTAGTTAAAGTAGTTAGACCTTATAAGCATAACCTAATCTCCTAATGTTAGCAAGTAGTTAATTTACATTTTTTATTTGTTAAAAATTACATTTGTTCTTATATCGACCTAAATTGGTTTATTTTTACCTTTTTATGTTTGTTTTGTCATTTAATTTGTTTTGGCTTTTGTTGTAGGATTATTATAACAATTTGATTATAAGAAGTTAATGTTTCAAATTGTATGTTATTTTTTCATTACAGAGACACCCTTTACTAGATGGAGTACAACACATGTTCCAACACGTATTTCCTAAACATATGGTCGAATTTGCAAACTTGCAGAGTAGCTTATTTTTCGATGTTGTGAGCGGTGTTAATGCATTAATAGACAGATTTTCGTGCCAAGCACGGTTTATTAATAATTACTCCCTCCGTTCTGTTTTGATTGTCGACATGACTCTAACGGGTAGTTTCATATGTTTGTCCCATTTCATAAAATGGAAAGTTTTGGTACCCTCCTTCCACCCTCTCTCTCTTCTAATATCCCATTTATAATAATTAATTTATATTTTCTCTCTCATAATACCAATACAATCATTAATTTACACCACAATTCTAATAAAATAATACCCACAATCAACAAAGATTCACACTATCTTAATATGTGTGAAATATTCAAATAGGACAAACATATAAGAACGGGGGGAGTATTTAAATAAACCATCATTAATCTTATATATATAATTATGTTATTATATGACTTTTAAATTATTATTTTATATCAATGATACAATTCCCTATAATAAAAAATATAAAAATAAAATATGAAAAATATTTAAATTAAATAATTTAACACGTGTTTAAATTATCTATTATTATTAAATAAAAAATAAAATAATTATCAATGAAACTTAGTTTACAAAATGATATTTTTTTTTGAGGAAAACCTGTGCCATTTTATAGATCAAGCTCGGCCAAGGTTAACAAGCAAAGTTGTTAAAATCGCGATTCTACTTAGAATCGTTTTGAGAGTTAGAATCGAATCGGTAGAATCGAATTGTAGAATCGTACGATTCTACAAGTAAACTTAAATATATTAAAAATATCTAGTTTCTTATCATTCTTGTCCAATTCAAAAGTTTAAATTTATGAATTAAAGTTTCTTTGACTTTATTTTTAAAAACATAATGAAAACTTTTTAATAATTAGTTTAATTCTTTATACCGATTAAGAAATTTAATTTTTAAAAGTTTTCATGATTGAAAATTTGAAATTTACGTGTATATGTGAAAGAGATTAGTAAAAGATGACACATAAGAAAAATTAAAAATAATTCATGTTAAATTAGTAGAATCGGATCGTTAAATCGTTAAATCGTAGAATCGTGTTATGATTCTAGCTCTAAAAATTTTATTCCAACTAGAATCGTAAGATTCTACAACTTTAAGATTCTACCTGCGATTCAAATCGCTCGCTTGTTTTTGGATCGTAAAATCGTAGAATCGTAGATCAGAATCGCGATTTTAACAACCATGTTAACAAGCCTTGGGGAAAAGGGTCCATACAAATACGATCATTGCCCACCCCCGTCTCCCACCTAGCTACAAGATGAGCTAAAGTATTGCCATTGCGGCTTACAAAACTACAACCAAAATCCAAAAAATAAGAGCACGATCGGAGAATATCATCATAAAACAAGTGAATCGGAGAAAGACCCACTGTCCTCTTTTCAATAGCACGGACTACTGATAAAGCGTCACCTTCAAGCTGGACCAATTGGTACTCAAAACGGGCAGCCGATTCGACACCAAAACGAGCTGCAGCAGCCTCGGTCATCTCCGCATCCCAGTTTGCATATACACGACGAACACACGCCAGCAGCAGCTTGCCATTCTCGTCCCTTATGACAGCACCAAGACCACGACGAGCACCTTCACCCACATGAGCATCAAAATTGACTTTCACCCATCCCGAGCATGGCGGACACCAAGACTGAAATTTTAAAATGGGTTCACGGGGCAGCACACAGCTTTTGGATGCATATGAATTGAAATCATCAACTAACTTGTGCAGGTTCATAGTTAGGAGTACTGGATCACACCTTTCATTAGTAAAGACCTCTTTATTACGAAAGAACCAAAGAGCCCAAAGAGTAGTACACAGCAACACGAACTCCTTAGCTGAACAGTGATTGCACACCCATAGCAAGAAATCAACAGCAGAAGTTCTAGGTGCATCACGCCAAATAGCAACAGCAGGAAAGTGACGCCACACCACTTCATTATTAGGACAATCACATAAAGCGTGTAAAATGGTCTCGGGCTCAGAATTACACCTGTCACAAGTAGCAGATTGAACACAGTAGCGATTATACAACACGTGCTTTGTGGCGAGAGATCCCTTGCACATTCTCCAAATAAAATGTCGAAGTTTGGGCGGAGCAGGAAGCTGCCATATTTTATTCCACTGTTTTCGCCACTCCAAAGTTGGAATATCATCATGTAAACTGTTAAGGTCGCACAGACCCAACCAATAGCCACTTTTCACCGAGTAGACACCGTTCTTAGGTTGCCACCAAAAGTGCGTATCGAGAGGCCAATTCTTTGACAACGGAATAGAGCAGATGGTTGAAACAGTCTCCTGGTCAAACCATTCAGCCAACACAGCAACATCCCACTCCCCACTTTCCAAATTAATCAAATCAATAACCCGAACATTGTCTGCAACAGAGGAAGGTGGAGAAGGGGTGATCCAGCTACCCTCTTTTGGAACCCATTTATCACGGAAAGCATTCACCATCGATCCATTACCAATACGCCAAGCAAGACCTTCCAACAAAAGCGATTTCGCACCCCAAATACTCCTCCAAGTGAAACTAGGAGCGTACCCCCTTCGAGCATCCAAAATAGACGAGTTCTTAAAGTACCGGGCTTGCAAAATAGCTGATAAGAGGGGGTTAGCCCCTATCAATAAACGCCAAGTCTGCTTTGCTAATAGGGCAGCATTAAACACCTTAAGATTCCTGAAACCCATACCCCCATAGCACTTAGGACGACACATATCAAGCCAACGATGCCAATGGATTTTCCGTTGTTCATTATTAGACCCCCACCAAAATTTCGCAAACATAGAATGAATATCATCAATAAGACCATCAGGGAGTCGGAAAATACTCATCATATAAATGGGAATGGACTGAATCACAGCTTTAGTGAGCACTTCTTTACCAGCTTTCGAAAGGAATTTTTCTTTCCATCCCTTAATCTTCTTCCATATTCTGTCTTTCAAGCTAGCGAAAATCACCTTCTTGGATCGACCGATAATGGTGGGGAGCCCTAAATACTTCGCATGGCGGTCAACCTCTTGCACACCGAGCAGCTCAACAATCTCCTTTCTAAGCTGACAATCAACACCTTTGCTGAAAGAAATTTCGGTCTTATCGTAGTTCACTTTTTGCCCGGACGCTCTCTCATAAGTGCTAATAATATTAGCTATAGCTGAGCATTCCTGCACCGAAGCTTGAGCAAATAGGATGCTATCATATGCAAAGAATAAGTGAGATAAAGTAGGAGCACCTCGACAAATACTGATACCATGGATAATTTGCTGATCTATGCCGTGAGATATAAGCCTTGAGAAAGCATCAGCACAAATAATAAACAGATACGGTGATATAGGGTCGCCTTGTCTAAGACCTCTGGAAGGAACAATGTTGCCACACAAACGCCCATTAATCTTAACAGCAAAAGAAGCACTGGATATGCACGACATAATACGACGAATCTAACCATCCCCAAACCCCATCTTAGACATCACACGCTCCAAAAAACACCATTCGACCCTGTCATAAGCTTTACTCATGTCAAGCTTAAGAGCAAAAGCCTTCTTCCCCCCGTGTCCCCATCTTTTCATAGCATGGAACGCTTCAAAGGCAATAAGGGCATTGTCGGATATAAGACGTTTAGGAATAAACGCACTCTGATTCACATAAATAATATCACCCAAAAAACCTTTAAGCTTATTCGCCATCACTTTAGAAATAATTTTATACACCACATTACAACAACTAATGGGTCTAAACTGTGTCATAGTACGGGGCTCTGCACATTTAGGGATAAGCGCTATGCAAGTTTTATTAATATTCGCTAAATCAACATTGCCACGCCACCAATTCTTAACAAGGAGCACCACATCATCACCAATGACATCCCAAAATTTCTGAAAAAATAAAGCGTTATTATTTATTATTTATTATTTATTATTTATTAATTATTATTTATTATTTATTATTTATTATTTATTATTTATTATTTATTATTTATTATTTATTATTTATTATTTATTATTTATTATTTATTATTTATTATTTATTATTTATTATTTATTATTTATTATTTATTATTTATTATTTATTATTTATTATTTATTATTTATTATTTATTATGTATTATTTATTATTTCATATTTATTATGTATTAAATATTATTTATTTTTATTATTTATTATTTATTATTATTATTATACTTCCTCTCTTATCATCGGAGTGCTTTTCTGGGACATCAGGCCCCGGTTTAGTCTTTTTTGTTGTTGTAGGTACACCACTTGCGGCAGTTGGATCATCACGCTTCGCTTAATTCGAAGGTACTTCCTCCTTAACGTTATTATTTATTATTTATTATTTATTATTTATTATTTATTATTTATTATATATTATTTATTATTTATTATTTATTATTTATTATTTAATATTTATTATTTATTATTTATTATTTATTATTTTTTATTTTTATTTATTATTTATTATTTATTATTTATTATTTATTATTTATTATTTTTTATTTTTTATTTATTATTTATTATTTATTATTTATTATTATTTTACTTTCTCCATGATCTGACTTAATAATCGGAGGGCTTTTCCGGGACATCAGCCCCCGGTTTAGTTTTTTATTTGGTTGCAGGTTAGAGCTGTTCATGGGCGGGCTTGGGCGGGTAGTGGGTAGCACCTAAAAATTCTACCCGCAGGCTCAAATATTCAAAAACCCGCCCACATTCGCGGGCATATTATTTTGTCGCTATCCGCCCATTTTTAAAGCGGGCGGGACCCGCGGGTAGGCGGTTTTTTTATATAAACATTTAAAAATAAATCATATTATAAAGTTAAGTTTTTATAAGAACAAAAAAAAATATAATACATTATCTAAAATACTTTAAATATATATAAATTCTCAAATAGTCAAATTACATGAATATTTGAATATAGACGGTGGAGTCAGCTACTTGTTCGAACTTTGATAGTTGATTGCTTGAGTGCTTTGAGGGTTAAAAATACTAAAGTCTAAAATAAGTAAATCTTAAGGCTAGTAGAAAAATAATAAACTAAAGTTGGGTGTAGGTCATGTAGTATTATAGTTTAATATATTTAATAAAATTAATTATTTAATAAATAATATATTAAACTAAGCGGGCGGGCGGGTATACCCGCGGGTATTTTTTTGGTGTCGCTACACGCCCGTTTATCTTGGCGGGCGGGTATTACCCGACCAAACTTTAATTTTTTTTGAAAAACGTTGTCCATGCCCGCCCGTTTTTCGAGTCAGATTGGGCGGGCCTAGCGGGTAGCCCGCCCAAGAACAGCTCTATTGCAGGTACACTACTTGCGACAGTTGGATCATCACACTTCGTTTAATTCGAAGTTGCTTACTGCTTAACGTTATTATTTATTATTTATTGTTTATTATTTATTATGTAATATTTATTATTGATTATTATTATTATTATTATTATTATTATTATTATTATTATTATTATTATTATTATTATTATTATTATTATTATTATTATTATACTTTCTCTCTGATCAAACTTAATCATTGGAGTGCTTTTTCGAGCCATCAGCCCCCGGTTTAGTCTTTTTTGTAGTTGCAGGTACACCACTTGCGGCAGTTGGATCATCACGCTTCACTTAATTCGAAGGTACTTACTTTTAATGTTAATTTTATTATTATTTATTATTTATTATTTATTATTTCTTATTTATTTATTCCTTATGTATTATTAATTATGTGAATTATTTATTATTTATTATTTATTTATTTATCATTCATTTTTTATTATTTATTATTTCTTATTTTTTATTTATTATTTATTATTTATTATTTATTATTTATTATTTTTATACTTCCTCTCCGATCTAACTTAATCATCGGAGTGCTTTTCCGGGACATCAGCTCCCGGTTAAGCATTTTTTGTTGTTGCAGGTACACCACTTGCGCAGTTGGATCATCACGCTTCGCTTAATTCGAAGGTACTTCTCCGAAACGTTATTATTTATATATTTATGATTTATTATTTATTATTTTTAAGTTAGGTAATGTATTTATCATTATGATTATTGTTTATTATTAAATTATTATTTAATAGTTTAGTATTTCGTTTGTATTATTGTATTATTTATATTTATTATGTATGATGTAATTATTTACTGGATTTATTATTTTTATTTATTATTTATTATTTATTATTTTTAGTATTTATTATTTACTTATTTATTATTTATTTTTATATATTTATTATTTATTAGTTTATTTATTTATTATTTATATATTATTATTTTATTAGTATTTATTATTAGTATTTTTTTACTATTATTATTATTTATATTATTCTTTATTATTTATTTCTTTTAGGAATTATTTATTTATTATTATTCTTTTTTTATTTATTTTTTATGTGATTGTAATTTATTTTTATTTTATTATTTTATTAGTTAATGTTATTTTTTATTCTTATTTTATTTATTTATTCTTTTTCTTATTTTTATTATGTTTTATTCTTATTGATGATTATTATTATTTATTATTTCTTCTTTATTTTCTTTTATTTATTCTATTTACTTATTTCATTCTTTTTACTTATTTATTACTTTATCTTTTTCTTTTATCTTTATTTTAATTTTTATTTTGATTTTATTATTTATTTTTTTATGATTTATTATTTCTATTCTTATTTATTCTTTATATTCTTACTTTATTATTTCTTATTTTTCTCTTATTTATTATTTTTTATCTTTTTATTCTTCTTATTTCTTCTTTTATCTTATTTCTATTTTCGTTATTATTATATTCTTATTTAAATTTTTTTCTTCTTTTATTTCTTATATTTCCTAATCTTGATCTTACTTCTCGGAGGGCGTTTCCGGGACACATCTCCCCCGGTTTAGTTTTTTTTTGGTTGCAGGTACACCACTTGCGGCAGTTGGATTATCACGCTTCGCTTAATCCGACGTTACTACTCCACCTTACGTTATTATTTATATTTTTTTTTTTTTATTATTTATTATTTATATTTATTTTATCTCATTATTCTTATTACTTTCAATCTGATCAAACTTAATCATCGGAGGGCTTTTCCGGGAGCATCAGCCCCCGGTTTAGTCTTTTTTGTGCTTGCAGGTACACCATTTGCGGCAGTTGGATCGTCACGTTTCGCTTAATTCGAAGGTACTTACTCCTTAACATTATTATTTATTATTTAGTGTTTTTTGGAAAAGTAAATTTTATAAAATGCCAGAAAAAATAGCCGAAGCTTACAACGGTTTACAAGACCGAGGGGCTTGACCAAACGATGCTCTAAGGGACATGCCCCTTATCATCTGCGTAGTTTGGGCAAACACCTCCAATAAAGAGATGGATCTCCTAGCCTATACAATACGGAAGACCTCCAAAAAAGAGACGGATCTCCTAGCCTATACAATACGCAAGCACCCTGAAGTCATTATCCAACTCATTTGGCGGCAGCATGGATAGGCCTACATAGGAACCTACCATACCACCACGCACCTGCACTTGAAGAGGGAGGCACTACAAGCAAAATAAGGCCAATAAGTATCCATACATCAAGCCAATATGTCTCACGAACCAACGAAACCATACTAAAAAAACACCACATTGTTGCTGTTGTACATGAGGGAAGATGGCAGTTCAGGGACAGTAACTGAACTCATACCAGCACATTAGGCTCTAGGAGCCTGCCATAATCCACACACCTACACTTGTATTCCAACAAACTAGGGTCCCAAAAAATGCATCCCCAAAGGAACACATATATCCCACAGCCTACGTCCCACGAACATTATTTATTATTTATTATTTATTATTTATTAATTATTATTATTATACTTTCAATCTGATCAAACTTAATCATCGGAGGGCTTTTCCGGGACATCAGCCCCCGGTTTAGTCTTTTTGTGGTTGCAGGTACACCACTTGCGACAGTTGGATCATCACGCTTCGCTTAATTCGAAGATACTTACTCCTTAACATTATTATTTATTATTTATTGTTTTTTGGAAAAGTAAATTTTATAAAATGCCAGAAAAAATAGCCGAAGCTTACAACGGTTCACAAGACCGAAGGGCTTGACCAAACGATGCTCTAAGGGACATGCCCCTTATCATCTGCGTAGTTTGGGCAAACACCTCCAAAAAAGAGACGGTCTCCTAGCCTATACAATACGGAAGACCTCCAGAAAAGAGACGGATCTCCTAGCCTATACAATACGCAAGCACCCTGAAGTCATAATCCAACTCATTTGGCAGCAGCATGGACAGGCCAACATAGGAACCTACCATACCACCACACACGTGCACTTGAAGAGGGAGGAACTACAAGCAAAATAAGGCCAATAAGTATCCATACATCAAGCCAATATGTCTCACGAACCAACGAAACCGTACTAAAAAAACACCAAATTGTTGCTGTTGTACATGAGGGCAGAGGGCAGTTCAGGGACAGTAACTAAAGTCATACCAGCACATTAGGCTCTAGGAGCCGGCCATAATCCACACACCTGCACTTGTATTCCAGCAAACTAGGGTCCCAAAAAATGCATCCCCAAAGGAACACATATATCCCACAGCCTACGTCCCACGAACATTATTTATTATTTATTATTTATTAATTATTATTATTATACTTTTTCTCTGATCTGACTAAATCATCGGAGGGCCTTTCCGGGACATCAGCCCCCGCTTTAGTCTTTTTTGTGGTTGCAGGTACACCACTTGCGGCAGTTGGATAATCACGCTTCGCTTAATTCGAAGTTACTTACTCCTTAACGTTATTATTTATTATTTATTATTTATTATTTATTATTATTATTCTTCCTCTCTGATCTGACTTAATTATCGGAGGGCTTTTTCGAGCCATCAGCCCCCGGTTTAGTCTTTTTTGTGGTTGCAGGTACACCACTTGCGGCAGTTGGATCATCACGCTTCACTTAATTCGAAGGTACTTACTTTTTCACGTCAATTTTATTATTATTTATTATTTATTATTTATTATTTATTATAAATTATTAATTATTTATTATTTATTATTTATTATTTATTATTTATTATTTATTATTTATTATTTATTATTTATTATTTATTATTTATTATTTATTATTTATTATTTATTATTTATTATTTATTATTTATTATTCATTATTTATTATTTATTATTTATTATTTATTATTATTATGATTATTATTATACTTCCTCTCTAATCTAACTTAATCATCTGAGTGCTTTTCCCGGGACATCAGCCCCCGGTTAGTATTTTTGCTGTTGCAGGTACACCACTTGCGGCAGTTGTATCACACGCTTCGCTTAATTCGAAGGTACTGTCCTCCTTAACGTTATTATTTATTATTTATTAATTATTATTTATTTATTTATTTATCATTTATTATTTATTAATTATTATATTATTTATTATATATTATTAGATATATTATTATTATTATTTATATTATTATTTATTATTATATTATAATTTTAGTATTATTTATTATTATTATTTATTATTTATTATTTATTAGTTATTATTTATTATTTATTATTTATTATTTATTATTGTATTTATTATTTATTATTTATTATTTATTATTTATATTATTATTATTATTATTTTTATTTATTTTATTTATTATTTATTATTTATTATTATTATTTATTATTTATTATTTATTATTTATTATTATTATTTATTATTTATTATTTATTACTTATTATTTATTATTTATTAATTATTATTTAGTATTTATTATTTATTATTTATTATTCATTATTTATTTATTATTATTTTACTTTCTCTATAATCTCACTTTATAATCGAAGGGCTTTTCCGGGACATCAGCCCCCGGTTTAGTTTTTTATTTAGTTGTAGGTACACCACTTGCGGCAGTTGGATCATCACGCATCGCTTAATTCAAAGTAACTTACTCCTTTACGTTATTATTTATTATTTATTGTTTATTATTTATTATTTAATATTTATAATTTATTATTATATTATTATTATTATTATTATACTTTCTTTCTGATGAAACTTAATAATCGGAGGGCTTTTCCGGGACAACAGCCCCTGATTTAGTCTTTTTTGTGGTTGCACGTACACCATTCGCGGCAGTTGGATCATCATGCTTCGCTTAATTCGAAGGTATTACTCCTTAACGTTATTATTTATTATTTATAGTTTTTTAGTTATTATTTATTATTTATTATTATTATACTTTCTCTTTGATCTGACTTAATCATCAGAGGGCTTTTCCGAGACATCAGCCCCTAGTTTAGTCTTTTTCGTGGTTGCAGGTACACCACTTGCGGCAGTTGGATCATCACTCTTCGCTTAATTCGAAGGTACTTACTCTTTTAAGTTCTTATTTATAATTTATTATTTATTATTTTTTATTATTATTTATGATATATTATATATTATGTATTATTTATTATTTATTATTTATTATTTATTATTATTATTTATTATTTATTATTAATTATTTATTATTTATTATTATTATTTATTATTTATTTTTTATTATTTATTATTTATTATTTATTATTTATTCTTTATTATTAATTATTTATTACTTATTATTATATTATTTATTATTTATTATTTATTATTTATTATTTATTATTTATTATTTATTATTTATTATTTATTATTTATTATTATTATTTATTATTTATTATTTATTATTATTATTTATTATACTTCCTCTCTGATCTAACTAATCATCGGAGGGCTTTTCCCAGGACATTAGCCCCCGCTTTAGTCTTTTTTTGTGGTTGCAGGTACACCACTTGCGGCAGTTGGATTATCACGCTTCGCTTAAATTCGAGGGTACTACCCTTAACGTTTTATATATTATATATTATTTATTTTATTATTTATTTTTTAATCTATCTATTATTTATTATGTATTATTATTATACTTTCTCTCTGATCTGACTTAATTATCGGAGGGCATTTCAAGCCATCATTCCCGGTTTAGTCTTTTTTGTGTTTGCTGGTACACCACTTGCAGCAGTTGGATCATCACGCTTCGCTTAATTCGAAGGTACGTACTTCTTAACGTTTATTTCTATTATTTATTATTATTATTGATTATTTATTATTAGTTTATTATTTATTATTATTATTTATTATTTATTATTTTACTATTTATTATTTATTATTTATATTTATTATTTATTATTAGTTATTATTTATTATTTATTATTTATTATTTATCATTTATTATTTATTATTTATTATTTATTATTTATTATTTATTATTTAGTATTTATTATTTATTATTTATTATATATTATTTATTATTTATTATTTATTATTTATGATTTATTATTTATTATTTATTAATTATTATTTATTATTTATTATTTCATATTTATTATGTATTAAATCTTATTTATTATTTATTATTTATTATTTATTATTATTATTATACTTCCTCTCTGATCATCGGAGTGCTTTTCTGGGACATCAGGCCCCTGTTTAGTCTTTTTGTTGTTGTAAGTACACCACTTGCGGCAATTGGATCATCACGCTTCGCTTAATTCGAAGGTACTTCCTCCTTAACGTTTTTATTTATTATTTATTATTTATTATTTATTATTTATTATTTACTATTTATTATATATTATTTATTATTTATTATTTATTATTTATTATTTAATATTTATTATATATTATATATTATTTATTATTTATTATTTATTATTTATTATTCATTATTTATTATTTATTACTATTTTACTTTCTTCATGATCTGACTTAATAATCGGAGGGCTTTTCCGGGACATCAGCCCACGGTTTAGTTTTTTATTTGGTTGCAGGTACACTACTTGCGGCAGTTGGATCATCACACTTCGCTTAATTCGAAGTTACTTACTGCTTAACGTTATTATTTATTATTTATTGTTTATTATTTATTATGTAATATTTATTATTGATTATTATTATTATTATTATTATTATTATTATTATTATTATTATTATTATTATTATTATTATTATTATTATACTTTCTCTCTGATCAAACTTAATCATTGGAGTGCTTTCCCGGGACATCAGCCCCCGGTTTAGTCTTTTTTTTGGTTGCAGGTACACCACTTGCGGCAGTTGGGTCATCACGATTCTCTTAATTCGAAGATACTTACTCCTTAACATTATTATTTATTATTTATTGTTTATTGTTTATTATTTATTATTTATTAGTTATTATTTATTATTATTATACTTCCTCTCTTATGTGACTTAATCATCAGAGGGCTTTTTCGGGACATCAGCCCCCAGTTTATTCTTTTTTTTGGTTGCAGGTACACCACTTGCGGCAGTTGGATCATCACGCTTCGCTTGATTCGAAGTTACTTACTCCTTAACGTTATTATTTATTATTTATTATTTATTATTTATTATTTATTATTTATTATTTATTATTTATTATTTATTATTTATTATTTATTATTTATTATTTATTATTTATTATTTATTATTTATTATTTATTATTTATTATTTATTATTTATTATTTATTATTTATTATTTATTATTTATTATTTATTATTTATTATTTATTATTTATTATAATACTTCCTCTCTGAACTAACTTAATCATCGGAGGGCTTTTCCAGGACATCAGCCCCCGCTTTAGTCTTTTTTGTGGTTGCAGGTACACCACTTGCGGCAGTTGGATTATCACGCTTCGCTTAATTCGAGGGTACTTACTCCTTAACGTTATTATATTATATATATTTATTTTTTATTTATTTTTTATTATCTATTATCTATTATATTATGTATTATTATTATACTTTCTCTCTGATCTGACTTAATTATCGGAGGGCTTTTTCAAACCATCATTCCCCGATTTAGTCTTTTTGTGGTTGCTGGTACACCACTTGCAGCAGTTGGATCATCACGCTTCGCTTAATTCGAAGATACGTACTTTTAACGTTAATTTTCTTATTTATTATTTAGTATTTATTATATATTATTTATAATTATTTATTATTTATTATTTATTTTAATTTATTATTTATTATTTATTATTTATTATTTTATTATTTATTATTTATTATTTATTATTTAATTTATTATTTATTATTTATTATTTATTATTATTATTTATTATTTATTATTTATTATTTATTATTTATTATTTATTATTATTATTTATTATTTATGATTTATTATTATTATTATTTATTATTTATTATTTATTATTCATAGTTATTATGTATTAAATATTATTATTTTTATTATTTATTATTTCTTATTATTATTATACTTCCTCTCTGATCATCGGAGTGCTTTTCTGGGACATCAGGCCCCGGTTTAGTCTTTTTTGTTGTTGTAAGTACACCACTTGCGGCAGTTGGATCATCACGCTTCGCTTAATTCGATGGTACTTCCTCCTTAACGTTATTATTTATTACTCCCTCTGTTCCTTTTTGTTTTTCCACCTTACTAAAACGGGCAGTTCCATAAGTTTTTCCACTTTAGAATATTTTCCATTTTTGGAAAGTTTTCAACCCACTTTCACCCCTTAAAACCCCACTTTCCTTACTTCACATTATTATTTAATTATTTTCTCTCTCATACTTCCAATACAATCATTACATTACACTATTATTTAATTATTTTTTCTCTCATACTTCCAATAAAATCATTATTTCCTACTACTATAAAATAAAAATAATACCCACTACCACCAAAGATTCCACCTTTCTTAATCTTGGTGAAAAACCCAAATAGGAATATCATAAAGGAACATAGGGAGTATTTATTATTTATTATTTATTATTTACTATTTATTATATATTATTTATTATTTATTATTTATTATTTAATATTTATTATTTATTATTTATTATTTATTATTTATTATTTATTATTTATTATTCATTATTTATTATTTATTATTATTTTACTTTCTCCATGATCTGACTTAATAATCGGAGGGCTTTTCCGGGACATCAGCCCACGGTTTAGTTTTTTATTTGGTTGCAGGTACACTACTTGCGGCAGTTGGATCATCACACTTCGCTTAATTCGAAGTTACTTACTGCTTAACGTTATTATTTATTATTTATTGTTTATTATTTATTATGTAATATTTATTATTGATTATTATTATTATTATTATTATTATTATTATTATTATTATTATTATTATTATTATTATTATTATTATTATTATTATTATTATTATTATTATTATACTTTCTCTCTGATCAAACTTAATCATTGGAGTGCTTTTCCGGGACATCAGCCCCCGGTTTAGTCTTTTTTTTGGTTGCAGGTACACCACTTGCGGCAGTTGGGTCATCACGCTTCGCTTAATTCGAAGATACTTACTCCTTAACATTATTATTTATTATTTATTGTTTATTGTTTATTATTTATTATTTATTAGTTATTATTTATTATTATTATACTTCCTCTCTTATGTGACTTAATCATCAGAGGGCTTTTTCGGGATATCAGCCCCCGGTTTATTCTTTTTTTTGGTTGCAGGTACACCACTTGCGGCAGTTGGATCATCACGCTTCGCTTGATTCGAAGTTACTTACTCCTTAACGTTATTATTTATTATTTATTGTTTATTATTTATTATTTAATATTTTTATTTATTATTATTTATATTATACTTTCTCTCTGATCAAACTTAATCATCGGAGGGCTTTTCCGGGACATCAGCCCCCGGTTTAGTCTTTTTTCTGGTTGTAGGTACACCACTTGCGGCAGTTGGATCATCACGCTTCGCTTAATTCGAAGGTACTTACTCCTTAACATTATTATTTATTATTTATTATTTAGTATTTATTATTTATTATTTATTATTATTATATTTACTCTCTGATGTGACTTAATCATCGGAGGGCTTTACCGGGACATCAGCCCCCGGTTTAGTCTTTTTTTTGGTTGCAGGTACACCACTTGCGGCAGTTGGATCATCATCCTTCGCTTAATTCGAAGGTATTTACTCATTAACGTTATTATTTATTATTTATTGTTTTTTAGTTATTATTTATTATTTATTATTATTGTACTTTCTCTCTGATCTGAATTATTCATCGGAGGGCTTTTCCGGAACATCAGCCCCTGGTTTTGTCTTTTTTGTAGTTGCAGGTACACCACTTGCGGCAGTTGGATCATCACTCTTCGCTTAATTCGAAGGTACTTACTCCTTTAAGTTATTATTTATTATTATTATTATTATTATTTATTATTTATTATTTATTATTTATTATTTATTATTTATTATTTATTATTTATTATTTATTATTTATTATTTATAATTTATTATTTATTATTTATTATTTAATATTTAATATTTATTATTTATTATTTATTATTTATTATTTATTATTTATTATTTATTATTTATTATTTATTAATAATTAATAATTATTTATTATTTATTATTTATTATTTATTATTTATTATTTAGTATTTATTATTTATTATTATTATACTTCCTCTCTGATCTAACTTAATCATCGGAGGGATTTTCCAGGACATCAGCCCCCGCTTTAGTGTTTTTTGTGGTTGCAGGTACACCACTTGCGGCAGTTGGATCATCACGCTTCGCTTAATTCGAAGGTACTTACTCCTTAACATTATTATTTATTATTTATTGTTTTTTAGAAAAGTAAATTTTATAAAATGCCAGAAAAAAATAGCCGAAACTTACAACGGTTCACAAGACCGAGGGGCTTGACCAAACGATGCTCTAAGGGACATGCCCCTTATCATCTGCGTAGTTTGGGCAAACACCTCCAAAGAAGAGACGGATCTCCTAGCCTATACAATACGGAAGACCCCTAAAAGAAAGTCCAAAAAATACTCTTTACGTTATGATTTGTGCAAAAATAAGAATACATCGTTACTAAGCTCATAGTCCATCAAGAGAACATCCTGATCTTCAAAGCTTGCTTGAGCCCAATAGGTACCAGTTCACAGAGGATGCCTACTGGAGGCTGCACACCAGAGCAGCAGCTTTAATTCCAACCTGCATAAGAGGGCAGCAACTATGCTGTGCATCTGACCCATAGCCTACAATCATATAGACACCCTTATACAAAAGCAGTATCAGCCCATCTTTACTAAGATAACCAAAGCTACCTATCCAGCACCCCAAATTCATCATACTGCTGCTCTGAGGACAGTTGCAAATGGGGCAGCAAAGGGATCAGCACCCTGAAGTCATAATCCAGCTCATTTGGCAGCAGCATGGACAGGCCTACATAGGAACCTACCGTACCACCACACACCTGCACTTGAAGAGGGAGGCACTACAAGCAAAATAAGGCCAATAAGTATCCATACATCAAGCCAATATGTCTCACGAACCAACGAAACCATACTAAAAAAACACCACATTGTTGCTGTTGTACATGAGGGCAGAGGGCAGTTCAGGGACAGTAACTGAAGTCATACCAGCACATTAGGCTCTAGGAGCCTGCCATAATCCACACACCTGCACTTGTATTCCAGCAAACTTAGGGTCCCAAAAAATGCATCCCCAAAGGAATACATATATCCCATAGCCTACGTCCCACGAACATTATTTCTTATTTCTTATTTATTATTTATTAATTATTATTATTATACTTTTTCTCTGATCTGACATAATCATCGGAGGGCTTTTCCGGGACATTAGCCCCCGCTTTAATCTTTTTTGTAGTTGCAGGTACACCACTTGCGGCAGTTGGATAATCACGCTTCGCTTAATTCGAAGTTACTTACTCCTTAACGTTATTATTTATTATTTATTATTTATTATTTATTATTTATTATTTATTATCTATTATTTAGAAATTATTTATTATTATTATACTTCCTCTCTGATTAGACTTAATTATCGGAGGGCTTTTCATCAGCCCCCGGTTAAGTCTTTTTTGAGGTTGCAGGTACACCACTTGCGGCAGTTGGATCATCACACTTCACTTAATTCGAAGGTACTTACTTTTTAACGTTAATTTTATTATTATTTATTATTTATTATTTATTATTTATTATTTATTATTTATTATGTATTATTAATTATTAATTATTAATTATTTATTATTTATTATTAATTATTTATTATTTATTATTTATTATTTATTATTTATTATTTATTATTTATTATTTATTATTTAATATTTATTAATTATTAATTATTAATTATTATTTATTATTTATTATTCATTATTTATTATTTATTATTTATTATTTATTATTTATTATTATACTTCCTCTCTGATCTAACTTAAACATCGGAGTGCTTTACCGGAACATCAGCCCCCGGTTTAGTATTTTTTGTTGTTGCAGGTACACCACTTGCGGCAGTTGGATCATCACGCTTCGCTTAATTCGAAGGTACTTCCTCCTTAACGTTATTATTTATTATTTATTATTTATTATTTATTATTTATCATTTATTATTTATTATTTATTATTTATTATTCATTATTTATTATTTATTATTTATCATTTATTATTTATTATTTATTATTTAATATTTATTAATTATTAATTATTATTTATTATTTATTATTTATTATTCATTATTTATTATTTATTATTATTTTACTTTCTCTATGATCTGACTTTATAATCGAAGGGCTTTTCCGGGACATCAGCCCCCGTTTTAGTTTTTTATTTGGTTGTAGGTACACCACTTGCGGCAGTTGGATCATCACGCTTCGATTAATTCGAAGTTAGTTACTCCTTAACGTTATTATTTATTATTTATTGTTTATTATTTATTATTTAATATTTTTAGTTTTTTATTTGGTTGTAGGTACACCACCTGCGGCAGTTGGATCATCACGCTTCGATTAATTCGAAGTTAGTTACTCCTTAACGTTATTATTTATTATTTATTGTTTATTATTTATTATTTAATATATAATATTAATTATTATTATTATTATTATACTTTCTTTCTGATCAAACTTAATCATCGGAGGGCTTTTCCGGGACATCAGCCCCCGGTTTAGTCTTTTTTGTGGTTGCAGGTACACCATTTGCGGCAGTTGGATCATCACGCTTCGCTTAATTCGAAGGTACTTACTCTTTAACATTATTATTTATTATTTAGTTTTTTAGTATTTATTATTTATTATTTATTATTATTATTATACTTACTCTCTGATGTAACTTAATCATCAGAGGGCTTTTCCGGGACATCAGCCCCCGATTTAGTCTTTTTTTTGGTTGCAGGTACACCACTTGCGGCAGTTGGATCATCATGCTTCGCTTAATTCGAAGGTATTTACTCCTTAACGTTATTATTTACTATTTATTGTTTTTTAGTTATTATTTATTATTTATTATTGTTATACTTTCTCTTTGATCTGACTTAATCATCGGAGGGCTTTTCCGGGACATCAGCCCCCGTTTTAGTTTTTTATTTGGTTGTAGGTACACCACTTGCGGCAGTTGGATCATCACGCTTCGATTAATTCGAAGTTAGTTACTCCTTAACGTTATTATTTATTATTTATTGTTTATTATTTATTATTTAATATTTTTAGTTTTTTATTTGGTTGTAGGTACACCACCTGCGGCAGTTGGATCATCACGCTTCGATTAATTCGAAGTTAGTTACTCCTTAACGTTATTATTTATTATTTATTGTTTATTATTTATTATTTAATATATAATATTAATTATTATTATTATTATTATACTTTCTTTCTGATCAAACTTAATCATCGGAGGGCTTTTCCGGGACATCAGCCCCCGGTTTAGTCTTTTTTGTGGTTGCAGGTACACCATTTGCGGCAGTTGGATCATCACGCTTCGCTTAATTCGAAGGTACTTACTCTTTAACATTATTATTTATTATTTAATTTTTAGTATTTATTATTTATTATTTATTATTATTATACTTACTCTCTGATGTAACTTAATCATCAGAGGGCTTTTCCGGGACATCAGCCCCCGATTTAGTCTTTTTTTTGGTTGCAGGTACACCACTTGCGGCAGTTGGATCATCATGCTTCGCTTAATTCGAAGGTATTTACTCCGTAACGTTATTATTTACTATTTATTGTTTTTTAGTTATTATTTATTATTTATTATTGTTATACTTTCTCTTTGATCTGACTTAATCATCGGAGGGCTTTTTCGGGACATCAGCCCCCGTTTTAGTCTTTTTTTGGTTGCAGGTACGCCACTTGCGGCAGTGGGATCATCACGCTTTGCTTAATTCGAAGGTATTTACTTCTTAACGTTATTATTTATTATTTATTGATTATTATTTATTATTTATTATTATTATTATACTTTATCTCTGATCTGACTTAATCAACGGAGGGCTTTTACGGGACATCAGCCCCCGGTTTAGTCTTTTTTATGGTTGCAAGTACACCACTTAGGGCAGTTGGATCATCACTCTTCGCTTAATTCGAAGATACTTACTCCTTTAAGTTATTATTTATTATTTTTTATTTTTTATTTTTTATTATTATGTTTTATATATTATTTATTATTTTTTATCTATTATTTAATATTTTTTATTTATTATTCATTATTTATTATTTATTATTTATCATTTATTATTTATTATTAAATATTAAATATTTATTATTTTTTATTTATTATTCATTTTTTATTATTTATTATTATTATTATTATTATTATTATTATTATTATTATTATTATTATTATTATTATTATTATTATTATTATTATTATTATTATTATTATTATTATTATTATTATTATTATTATTATTATTATTATTTCTCTTTGATCTAACTTAATCATCGGAGGGCTTTTCCAGGACATCAGCCCCCGCTTTAGTGTTTTTTGTGGTTGCAGGTACACCACTTGCGGCAGTTGGATCATCACGCTTCGCTTAATTCGAAGATACTTACTCCTTAACATTATTATTTATTATTTATTGTTTATTGTTTATTATTTATTATTTATTAGTTATTATTTATTATTATTATACTTCCTCTCTTATGTGACTTAATCATCAGAGGGCTTTTTCGGGATATCAGCCCCCGGTTTATTCTTTTTTTTGGTTGCAGGTACACCACTTGCGGCAGTTGGATCATCACGCTTCGCTTGATTCGAAGTTACTTACTCCTTAACGTTATTATTTATTATTTATTGTTTATTATTTATTATTTAATATTTTTATTTATTATTATTTATATTATACTTTCTCTCTGATCAAACTTAATCATCGGAGGGCTTTTCCGGGACATCAGCCCCCGGTTTAGTCTTTTTTCTGGTTGTAGGTACACCACTTGCGGCAGTTGGATCATCACGCTTCGCTTAATTCGAAGGTACTTACTCCTTAACATTATTATTTATTATTTATTATTTAGTATTTATTATTTATTATTTATTATTATTATATTTACTCTCTGATGTGACTTAATCATCGGAGGGCTTTACCGGGACATCAGCCCCCGGTTTAGTCTTTTTTTTGGTTGCAGGTACACCACTTGCGGCAGTTGGATCATCATCCTTCGCTTAATTCGAAGGTATTTACTCATTAACGTTATTATTTATTATTTATTGTTTTTTAGTTATTATTTATTATTTATTATTATTGTACTTTCTCTCTGATCTGAATAATTCATCGGAGGGCTTTTCCGGAACATCAGCCCCTGGTTTTGTCTTTTTTGTAGTTGCAGGTACACCACTTGCGGCAGTTGGATCATCACTCTTCGCTTAATTCGAAGGTACTTACTCCTTTAAGTTATTATTATTATTATTATTTATTATTTATTATTTATTATTTATTATTTATTATTTATTATTTATTATTTATTATTTATTATTTATTATTATTATTTATTATTTATTATTTATTATTTATTATTTATTATTTAATATTTAATATTTATTATTTATTATTTATTATTTATTATTTATTATTTATTATTTATTATTTATTATTTATTAATAATTAATAATTATTTATTATTTATTATTTATTATTTATTATTTATTATTTAGTATTTATTATTTATTATTATTATACTTCCTCTCTGATCTAACTTAATCATCGGAGGGATTTTCCAGGACATCAGCCCCCGCTTTAGTGTTTTTTGTGGTTGCAGGTACACCACTTGCGGCAGTTGGATCATCACGCTTCGCTTAATTCGAAGGTACTTACTCCTTAACATTATTATTTATTATTTATTGTTTTTTAGAAAAGTAAATTTTATAAAATGCCAGAAAAAAATAGCCGAAACTTACAACGGTTCACAAGACCGAGGGGCTTGACCAAACGATGCTCTAAGGGACATGCCCCTTATCATCTGCGTAGTTTGGGCAAACACCTCCAAAGAAGAGACGGATCTCCTAGCCTATACAATACGGAAGACCCCTAAAAGAAAGTCCAAAAAATACTCTTTACGTTATGATTTGTGCAAAAATAAGAATACATCGTTACTAAGCTCATAGTCCATCAAGAGAACATCCTGATCTTCAAAGCTTGCTTGAGCCCAATAGGTACCAGTTCACAGAGGATGCCTACTGGAGGCTGCACACCAGAGCAGCAGCTTTAATTCCAACCTGCATAAGAGGGCAGCAACTATGCTGTGCATCTGACCCATAGCCTACAATCATATAGACACCCTTATACAAAAGCAGTATCAGCCCATCTTTACTAAGATAACCAAAGCTACCTATCCAGCACCCCAAATTCATCATACTGCTGCTCTGAGGACAGTTGCAAATGGGGCAGCAAAGGGATCAGCACCCTGAAGTCATAATCCAGCTCATTTGGCAGCAGCATGGACAGGCCTACATAGGAACCTACCATACCACCACACACCTGCACTTGAAGAGGGAGGCACTACAAGCAAAATAAGGCCAATAAGTATCCATACATCAAGCCAATATGTCTCACGAACCAACGAAACCATACTAAAAAAACACCACATTGTTGCTGTTGTACATGAGGGCAGAGGGCAGTTCAGGGACAGTAACTGAAGTCATACCAGCACATTAGGCTCTAGGAGCCTGCCATAATCCACACACCTGCACTTGTATTCCAGCAAACTTAGGGTCCCAAAAAATGCATCCCCAAAGGAATACATATATCCCATAGCCTACGTCCCACGAACATTATTTCTTATTTCTTATTTATTATTTATTAATTATTATTATTATACTTTTTCTCTGATCTGACATAATCATCGGAGGGCTTTTCCGGGACATTAGCCCCCGCTTTAATCTTTTTTGTAGTTGCAGGTACACCACTTGCGGCAGTTGGATAATCACGCTTCGCTTAATTCGAAGTTACTTACTCCTTAACGTTATTATTTATTATTTATTATTTATTATTTATTATTTATTATTTATTATCTATTATTTAGAAATTATTTATTATTATTATACTTCCTCTCTGATTAGACTTAATTATCGGAGGGCTTTTCATCAGCCCCCGGTTAAGTCTTTTTTGAGGTTGCAGGTACACCACTTGCGGCAGTTGGATCATCACACTTCACTTAATTCGAAGGTACTTACTTTTTAACGTTAATTTTATTATTATTTATTATTTATTATTTATTATTTATTATTTATTATTTATTATTTATTATGTAATATTAATTATTAATTATTTATTATTTATTATTTATTATTAATTATTTATTATTTATTATTTATTATTTATTATTTATTATTTATTATTTATTATTTATTATTTATTATTTAATATTTATTAATTATTAATTATTAATTATTATTTATTATTTATTATTCATTATTTATTATTTATTATTTATTATTTATTATTATACTTCCTCTCTGATCTAACTTAAACATCGGAGTGCTTTACCGGAACATCAGCCCCCGGTTTAGTATTTTTTGTTGTTTCAGGTACACCACTTGCGGCAGTTGGATCATCACGCTTCGCTTAATTCGAAGGTACTTCCTCCTTAACATTATTATTTATTATTTATTATTTATTATTTATTATTTATCATTTATTATTTATTATTTATTATTTATTATTCATTATTTATTATTTATTATTTATCATTTATTATTTATTATTTATTATTTAATATTTATTAATTATTAATTATTATTTATTATTTATTATTTATTATTTATTATTTATTATTTATTATTATTTTACTTTCTCTATGATCTGACTTTATAATCGAAGGGCTTTTCCGGGACATCAGCCCCCGTTTTAGTTTTTTATTTGGTTGTAGGTACACCACTTGCGGCAGTTGGATCATCACGCTTCGATTAATTCGAAGTTAGTTACTCCTTAACGTTATTATTTATTATTTATTGTTTATTATTTATTATTTAATATTTTTAGTTTTTTATTTGGTTGTAGGTACACCACCTGCGGCAGTTGGATCATCACGCTTCGATTAATTCGAAGTTAGTTACTCCTTAACGTTATTATTTATTATTTATTGTTTATTATTTATTATTTAATATATAATATTAATTATTATTATTATTATTATACTTTCTTTCTGATCAAACTTAATCATCGGAGGGCTTTTCCGGGACATCAGCCCCCGGTTTAGTCTTTTTTGTGGTTGCAGGTACACCATTTGCGGCAGTTGGATCATCACGCTTCGCTTAATTCGAAGGTACTTACTCTTTAACATTATTATTTATTATTTAGTTTTTTAGTATTTATTATTTATTATTTATTATTATTATACTTACTCTCTGATGTAACTTAATCATCAGAGGGCTTTTCCGGGACATCAGCCCCCGATTTAGTCTTTTTTTTGGTTGCAGGTACACCACTTGCGGCAGTTGGATCATCATGCTTCGCTTAATTCGAAGGTATTTACTCCTTAACGTTATTATTTACTATTTATTGTTTTTTAGTTATTATTTATTATTTATTATTGTTATACTTTCTCTTTGATCTGACTTAATCATCGGAGGGCTTTTCCGGGACATCAGCCCCCGTTTTAGTTTTTTATTTGGTTGTAGGTACACCACTTGCGGCAGTTGGATCATCACGCTTCGATTAATTCGAAGTTAGTTACTCCTTAACGTTATTATTTATTATTTATTGTTTATTATTTATTATTTAATATTTTTAGTTTTTTATTTGGTTGTAGGTACACCACCTGCGGCAGTTGGATCATCACGCTTCGATTAATTCGAAGTTAGTTACTCCTTAACGTTATTATTTATTATTTATTGTTTATTATTTATTATTTAATATATAATATTAATTATTATTATTATTATTATACTTTCTTTCTGATCAAACTTAATCATCGGAGGGCATTTCCGGGACATCAGCCCCCGGTTTAGTCTTTTTTGTGGTTGCAGGTACACCATTTGCGGCAGTTGGATCATCACGCTTCGCTTAATTCGAAGGTACTTACTCTTTAACATTATTATTTATTATTTAATTTTTAGTATTTATTATTTATTATTTATTATTATTATACTTACTCTCTGATATAACTTAATCATCAGAGGGCTTTTCCGGGACATCAGCCCCCGATTTAGTCTTTTTTTTGGTTGCAGGTACACCACTTGCGGCAGTTGGATCATCATGCTTCGCTTAATTCGAAGGTATTTACTCCGTAACGTTATTATTTACTATTTATTGTTTTTTAGTTATTATTTATTATTTATTATTGTTATACTTTCTCTTTGATCTGACTTAATCATCGGAGGGCTTTTTCGGGACATCAGCCCCCGTTTTAGTCTTTTTTTGGTTGCAGGTACGCCACTTGCGGCAGTGGGATCATCACGCTTTGCTTAATTCGAAGGTATTTACTTCTTAACGTTATTATTTATTATTTATTGATTATTATTTATTATTTATTATTATTATTATACTTTCTCTCTGATCTGACTTAATCAACGGAGGGCTTTTCCGGGACATCAGCCCCCGGTTTAGTCTTTTTTATGGTTGCAAGTACACCACTTAGGGCAGTTGGATCATCACTCTTCGCTTAATTCGAAGATACTTACTCCTTTAAGTTATTATTTTTTATTTTTTATTTTTTATTTTTTATTATTATGTTTTATATATTATTTATTATTTTTTATTTATTATTTAATATTTTTTATTTATTATTCATTATTTATTATTTATTATTTATCATTTATTATTTATTATTAAATATTAAATATTTATTATTTTTTATTTATTATTCATTTTTTATTATTTATTATTTTTATTATTATTATTATTATTATTATTATTATTATTATTATTATTATTATTATTATTATTATTATTATTATTATTATTATTATTATTATTATTATTATTATTATTATTATTATTATTATTTCTCTTTGATCTAACTTAATCATCGGAGGGCTTTTCCAGGACATCAGCCCCCGCTTTAGTGTTTTTTGTGGTTGCAGGTACACCACTTGCGGCAGTTGGATCATCAAGCTTCGCTTAATTCGAAGGTACATACTCTTTAACGTTATTATTTATTATTTGTTATTTATTATTTATTATTTATTATTTATTATCTATTATCTATTATTTATTATTTATTATTATTATACTTGTCTCTGATCTGACTTAATTATCGGTGGGCTTTTTCGGGCAATCAGCCGCCGGTTTAGTCTTTTTTGTCGTTGCAGGTACACCACTTGCGGCAGTTGGATCATCACGCTTCGCTTAATACGAAGCTACTTACTTTTTAACGTTAATTTTATTATTATTTATTATTTATTATTTATTATTTATTATTTATTATTTATTATTTATTATTTATTATTTATTATTTATTATGTATTATTTATTATTTATTATTCATTATTTATTATTTATTATTATTATTTATTATTTATTATTTATTATTTATTATTTATTATTTATTATTTATTATTTATTATTTATTATTTATTATTTATTATTATTATACTTTGTCTCTGATCTAACTTAATCGTCGGTGTGCTTTTCCGGGACATCAGCCCCCGGTTTAGTATTTTTTGTTGTTGCAGGTACACCACTGGCGGCAGTTGGATCATCACGCTTCGCTTAATTCGAAGGTACTTCCTCCTTAACGTTATTATTTATTATTTATTATTTATTATTTATTATATATTATTTATTTTTTATTATTTAATATTTATTATTTATTATTTATTATTTATTAATTAT
Source organism: Amaranthus palmeri (assembly GCA_019776075.1). Lineage (NCBI taxonomy): Eukaryota > Viridiplantae > Streptophyta > Magnoliopsida > Caryophyllales > Amaranthaceae > Amaranthus > Amaranthus palmeri. The sequence goes on from JAAKBH010000724.1 coordinate 65,104, forward strand.
TATTTATTATTTATTATTCATTATTTGTTATTTATTATTATTTTACTTTCTCTATGATCTGACTTAATAATCGGAGGGCTTTTCCGGGACATCAGCCCCTGGTTTAGTTTTTTATTTGGTTGCAATTACACTACTTGCGGCAGTTGGATCATCATGCTTCGCTTAATTCGAAGTTACTTACTCCTTAACGTTATTATTTATTATTTATTGTTTATTATTTATTATTTAATATTTATTATTTATTATTATTATTATTATTATTATTATTATTATTAATATTATTATTATTATTATTCTTATACTTTCTCTATAATGAAACTTTATCATCGGAGGGCTTTTTCGGGACATCAGCCCCCGACTATGGAAGATTACATTAATCCAATGTACACTAAGGAGAGGTATTTGAAGGCTTACTCATTCTCCATTCCTCCAATTAAAGGCCCTAGGTTCTGTCCTAGAATGAACATCTCTTTAACACCTCCACCCATTAAGGTTGGTCTTGGATGACCAAGAACAAAGCGCAGAAGGGATCCCCGTGAGAGTCCCAAAAATCAGGTAAATTGAGTAGACATGGTGCAGAGATGAGTTGTGGTATTTGCAATGAGAAGGGGCACAACAGGAGATCATGCCCACACAAAGCTATGTTGCTGTAAGGGGTTTGAACCTAAATAAGGTTCCACAACACACTGAAACAGAATGCCAAGGTTCAACCCACACTTTGTCTACACCATCTGCTCAGCCTACAAGAACTAGAAGGGGAGCAAGGAGTATCAGAAGTGGAGTTGGTGCAAGGGGAGGAAAAGCAAGGAGAGGAAGGCCTAGGAAAGCTACTCAACCCAGTCAGTTGTTCACAGCCAACACAAGCATCAGGAACTTAATGTTTTAAGCATCATCTTTATTTCTTTTCTTCTCCATTTTTGCCCTAGATTAGTTTTATGCTTTCCTTTATTTTGTTCTTTTTCTTCACTTATGTAAGTTTACTTTCATTTATTGTTTTTATGTCATTTAATGCTTTCCTTTATGCTTTCATTTAATGCTTTTGTAGTATAGATTTATTGCTTTCATGTCTTCTCATTCCTTTATGCTTTCTCTTTAATGCTTTCATGTTTTTCTCTTCTTTAATGCTTTCTAGAATAGTTATTATGTCTTCCTTTTTTCTTGCTTTTACTTTTCACATGCTAGAGTAGATTTCAGGGTTTTGGTCTTGTGTTTAATGTTTAGGAAGATGGTTGAGATTGATGTTGGTTCGATTGATTGATATTCGATGCATATCTTGTCCTGCCACTCCTTAGTGAGACATAGGGCGATTATGGGTCGTTCGCATTGACTATATAGGTCATCAACTTCCCCATGCTATCTAGTGTGTCTCGATTGACCTTCGTTCGATCTCCCTCGACCTAGCCTATCTTTATTTCCAATAGACCTACCTAGGGTGGACCTAGCCTAAGCCCGCTTTGTTTCATTGTTTGTTCTTGTCATTAGATTAGTTCACCTATCCTCTTACCTACCAACCACATATTTCCCACACCAACTCTTTAGTCTAGCACCCGTTGTCCTTGTGGTTCGATCCCCAACTTACCTCTATTCTCGCTATAGTTGTATTTAGGGTGTTATAAATGTGTTTGATTAACCAAGGCTTCTAGCGTTAAACGATGCGTTAGAAACCGGTTATCAAAATGGAGCCGTTGCCGTGGACAGGGCGTTTGTTTAGATTTTAGTTTTGGTGTGGTTTGTGAATAGTTCTTGTTTTTGTTATCTTTGTTTTTCTCTTCATGGATTGCAACATTTATCAACTTGAGCATGAATCTTTTTGGAGTTTCTTTCTTAGATATGAGATGTTCTTTCTCCGCATTTGTAATGTTGAAAGGTGGCAAATTTGTCATCATCTTTACGGAGGATTGAATAGTGAGACTAGGGAACTCATAGATGAGTATCACGATGACATGTTAACGTTCCTTGACCAAACCCCTGTGATTTGCTTGAACTTCTTCAAATTGTTGGCCAAGCATTTCTATAGGAAAGAGTACCCTTATCTCCCTCTCCTTGAGATTCCACCGGCCTACCCTTCTAGTGACCCTTGGGTTGAAGAGGAGACCGAGTTGGAGAGAACGTGGAGCGTTAATACCTTTAGAAGGGTTTTTGAGTATAGACTAGAGTCCTATAACCGTGACCTAGACTCCCCTCCCCTTATCATTAGCTCCCCTCCTTCTCTTGATGATCATTGTTCTTGCTTCCCTTCCCTCTCCCTCCGTTCATTCTTCTCCCGACTTTTCATCATGTTATGGAAAGTCGGTTTTTTTTTGTGTTTCTTCCCCTTTTCTTTCTTCTCTCCCTTTTCTACTCCCCAACCTCTGCTGTTGTGGGGAGTGAGTTTGATAAACTCCTCCGGAGATTGACTCGCTACCCCGTAGTGAGTTCGGTCTAGCTAAATACCTAAAAGAAGCGCTTGTTGGGAGGCAACCCAACTGTAGATATTGTTTTTGTTTTGTTGTTGTTTTTCATTCATTACATTGCATTTTTTGCTAGTCATTGCTCACGTTTGGTTTGTAGTGTTGTTTGTTAGTATTTGCAGACCCAAACGACCTTTAGAATTGACCCTCCACAAGTTCTGCTTGTGTTTTATTCGACGATTCTAAGAGGGTCAATTCTAACGGTCCCGCAAGGGTGAGTATGAGAAAGAAGGCTCAAAAGTGTGTGTGAGCCAAACATGAAGACTATAGCTTCACCGTAGCTTGGGGGAGGCGATTACTCTAGCTTCGCGCTTCATGCCTCCACTTCTTTTGAGGAGCGGAGAGTTAATAGACCACTTCATGGTGGTGATGGTAATGCTAGGAGTGAATGCCCTTCTAGCCTAGGTATGACCTTCTTCCCTTTTTATTTTTGGCTAGCTTGTGTTTGTCTTGGGTGTTTCGACAATCTTGTTGACCATGGTTCTTAATGTTTCATCTTTCTTCTCTCCTTCTTTGCTAGAGGATAGCAAAGCTTTAGCTTGGGGGAGGGATGGTCAACTCCATTGTCGCTCCACCCATTTGTTTGTGCATTTAGTTTCATATAGCTATAGTTTAGTTCATGGCATGCATCATTTTGTATATCTTTTCGCATGTTCATCTTGCATTCATACATAGTGTAGATATTGCATATTCATGTTTAGTTTTCAATATGGTTGAGTTGTGAAACTGGCATGCTCGCTTCTGGTGTGTACTTCTGTGGTATGACCTTATGCAAACTCGTATTTCCTTAGCCCTATGCATGTTTTGGGACCTAGAGTTTGACCTATTTTCCACATAGCTTGGGGGAATTGGGGTTTGCTTGGTTGGTGGCTTGGATGACTACCTTTAGAGGCGCATTTCGACTAGCCTGTGAGCACTGAGCCTTCTTGGACTCCTTGCGAGTTCCATTCATTTTTTTTGTGCTAGTTAGAGGATCTAAGTATTGTGTCGGTTCTTCTCCAGTTTAGTCGGCTTTTCTTGAAACTAGGGATGATAACACGTTCGCTAGAATTTAACTACATAGCCAAATAGCCTACCTTGAACGCAATTGACTTTAGGATAAGCCAAGTTTTTGCCTTTTCCTTTTCTTTTGTAGCCACATTATTTAGCCTCCACATGAGCCAAATTGTTCCCTCTTCTTACCTAGAGGAAAGCTTAGTGATGGTGGGGTTTGTTGTGTGTTACAGTGATTAGTAGGTTATTGGTTATGTTGTTGGTTGTTGGTTTGCATGACTCTACTCATTTCATTTCCAGCTCATATTATTTCTCTCCTATTTGCTCCCATGCTTTCATTGTTATTATTCATACACATTCTATGTTTTGAGGAGACCTCTCTCTTGTTTTTCATTGAGTTTTTATACACATACATATTCATGTGAGTGAGGAGGTCGATATATTCATTTAGGAGATGAGCTTGGAAACACTTGTGTTATGAGATTTTACATGTTTTGATAGTGTTTGATGATGGAGATCATAGTGCTTATATGAGTTTATTGGGTTATTGATGGTTGTGGATATAGCTTTCATTGGTTTACTATGAGATGTTTGTGGGTGTTTTGTTTTGGGTCACTTGCTATCCTCTACTTAGCTCCACATTCCCAAATGTATCCCACCTTAACCCTAAGCCAACGTTACAACCCTTTGTGCTAACCTGTTCGACTTGGTCCGATTAGTTTGTTCTGTGCTGGAGTAAGATAAGACACAAGCCCCATGATTCTCCCCTATTAGGTGTTTGATTTCCCGACTCATCCTTAGTCGGATGATTATGAGCGAAACACGAAACAAAATCAAACACATGAGCGTAATTGCATATTTCTCACATCTTTTGAGAAATTACCCGGGGAGCGTAGACTTGTGACCTCTCCAGGTAGTGGGTGGCATAGCCTATGATGTTGCTTGCCCTAATGATCTCGATTTTGTGGAATCGGTCATTCTCTTTGGTATTGCGCTCTTTGAGACCATTGTACTTGCACACCCATGGCTAGGGAAGAGTTTTGCTTGTGCACAGCTCGCGTTGCTTTGATTTCCGCTCACCTTGCATTGCATCATATTAGATTTTGCATTGTAGTTTTTAGTTGCATTTAGCTTTCATCCTTGCATTTGCATAGCATAGGATTTGTGGGTCTCCTTCTGAAAAACCCTCACGAGACCTTACTCGTCCTCTTTGGGAGACCTTGAGGTTTAAAGGGCTTGTCGTACGTGCTAAGTACGACCGTAATTCCTACGACAGTGAGTTTTAGGTTTTAATGCTTTGGTAGTTTAGTTTAGTTTTGTTTTTGTAGCTAGTTGTTTTGGGATGCCGTTGTGCTTTCATGTTATCCTACCTAGTCTCTTTGCTAAGGACTAGCAAAGGTTAAGCTTGGGGGTGTTGATGTGCTCGATTTAGAGCACGTTTATCTCCTCATTTGAGTGTCGATTCTCGCGTTTTATATTGGCTTTTTGCATACTTTACGCATGATTTACCTCGATCTTGTCTCCATGGTGCTTTAAGGTGTTTTAGGTGTTTTCGGGAGATTTTGAGGTGTTTTCGTTGCGTACGAGATTTCGTCTCTTGAATCAAAGATAAGACGCGCGTTTCGAGGCATTCCCGAGCATTTCAAGTCATACCTAAAGTCCTCGCAAAGTCCAAAAGCCGTTCGATGCTTGTTCGGAAGTGATAAAGAGCATATTTGGCCAAAAGACCCTGCATTCGGGCGAATGCATGGGGCCTTCGGGCGAATGAGTGTTGAAGCCTCAAGGAAACAGCCAACGCCCAGCTAAATCGAGCGAATGAAGGCCCATATTCGGGCGAATTCAACCATTCGGGCGAATGGTTCAGCCCATTCGGGCGAATGGCCAAGAAAAATCATCGTTTGATTCTCGAAGTCTCTGGAAACCCCGAATGTGACCCATTCGGGCGAATGAGGTCCATTCGGGCGAATGGCATGGTGGATTCGGGCGAATGGGCCTAAAAATCAGCGCTGTTTTATTTCTTCGCAACTTATTCCACGTAGGATTTTTAGGGTTTTATTCCCCCACTTTGTACAGCCTATAAAAAGGTCCTAATCTGAATGTATTAGGTATGACTTGAGAGGAGTAACCCTCCCACTCTTGTTCATCATCTTTATTGCTTTTCTTCTCCATTTTTGCCCTAGATTAGTTTTATGCTTTCCTTTATATTGTTCTTCTTCTTCATTTATGTAAGTCTACTTTCATTTATTGTTTTTATGTCATTTAATGCTTTCCTTTATACTTTCATTTAATGCTTTTGTAGTATAGATTTATTGCTTTCATGTCTTCTCATTCTTTTATGCTTTCTCTTTAATGCTTTCAAGTTTTTCTCTTCTTTAATGCTTTCTAGAGTAGTTATTATGTTTTCCTTTCTTCTTGCTTTTACTTTTCACATGCTAGAGTAGATTTCAGGGTTTTGGGTTAGAGAAACCTTAGGGTTTTGGTCTTGTGTTTAATGTTTAGGAAGATGGTTGAGATTGATGTTGGTTCGATTGATTGATATTCGATGCATATCTTGTCCTGCCACTCCTTAGTGAGACATAGGGCGATTATGGGTCGTTCGCATTGACTATAGGTCATGAACTTCCCCATGCTATCTAGAGTGTCTCGATTGAACTTCGTTCGATCTCCCTCGACCTAGCCTATCTTTATTTCCAATAGACCTACCTAAGGTAGACCTAGCCTGAGCCCGCTTTCTTTCATTGTTTGTTCTTGTCATTAGATTAGTTCACCCATCCTCTTACCTACGAACCATATACGTTTCCCACACCAAATCTTTAGTCTAGCACCCCTTGTCCTTGTGGTTCAGTCCCCAACTTACCTCTATACTCGCTATAGTTGTATTTAGGGTGTTATAAATGTGTTTGATTAACCAAGGCTTCTAGCGTTAAACGACGCGTTAGAAACCGGTTATCAATGATGAACGATGGGAATACGAGCATGAGCAAGTTCGTTGGTTTATTCTTCAATGAGTTGATGATAATGTTTTGAATCAAATTAATGAAAAAGTTCATGCTAGAACCTTGTGGCAAAAACTTGAGTCACTTTATGCTAGAAAGTCAGGAAATAATAAGTTGTTCTTGATAGTAAAGAAACACTAATGGAAAAAAAGCCAATTGCTGTGGTTTTTTAAGGGGTATTGGCTGCGGTTTTGTCTCGCAGCCCTTGGAGTAGCAGCAAATAAGGTTTTGTTATTGGCTGCGGACAGTACAACCGCAGCCAATACCCCATTTTCAAGAATTTTTTTTTTAAAAAAATTTCATTTTATACTAGGGACAAAAACGATTGAACAAGAACAAAAACGAAGTAACTTTTACAGATTAAAACCTAAATCTAAGAAAACGAAGTAACATTGAACAAGAACAAAAACAAAAACGAAGTAACATTGATCAAGAACAAAAACAAAACGAAGTAACATTGAACAAGAACAAGAACAAATCAGCCAATACCTTAGTATTTTCAATTTTACCCAAATATGAACAAGAACAAGAACAGATTCTCAGTCTGTAATCGAAATCTAAGAACTTTAACATATTAAACGAAATCGAAATTACAAAAACGAAATTTAAAAAAAAAACCTAGATGTACAAAAACGAAATTACAAAAACCTAGATCTACAAAAACGAAATCTAAGTCTATGTCTGAAATTACAAAGAACTTTTACAGATTAAAACCTAGATCTACAAAAACGAAAAAACATGTCAAAGAACTTTGACGATTCTCAGACTTTTGATGAATGGATCTTTAAAGGGATCTATGAAGAATTCAAGAACATGCCAAGCTTTCGAACAATTCAAGTTTCTCGAACAATTCAAGAACATGCCAAGCTTTGATGAGAAGATGAAGCTTTCGAATAAAATTGATGAAGGAATGAAGCTAGGGATGAAGATGAAGATGAAGATGAAGCTAGGGAATAAAATTGAGAAGATGAAGCTTTGACGAAGATGAATCAAAACGACGCCTGTTAGGGTTAGAGAGGAAGCGTTTTGAGAGAGGAAGGGTTTTGAGAGAGGAAGAAGAGCAAATGAGGGTTTTGAAAAGATGAAAAACGGCTAGGGTAATTCAGAACATAAATGAGGCGCCTTAGGTTTAGAAATGGGCTTATTGGGCTTAAATGTTTTTTAATGAACATTGGCTGCGGGATCAAAAAAAGACCGCAGCCTTGAATTTTTTTTTTTACATAATTTTAATTGATCACATTGGCTGAGTATGACCTAAAACCGCAACCAATAACGCGCAGCCAATAACGTTTTTTCCACTAGTGAAAGGAAGTGAAATTACAATAGTAAAGGAAAGCATAAACTCTAATCTAGGGCAAAGGAATATAAAGAGAAAACAATAAAATGATGAAAAAGTTGGGAGCGTTTCTCCTTATAAGCATGAACATGCTCTAAACATTATGATAAAAAGAGCGTATATAGGGTGTACAAAGGGAGGAACAAACGCCCTAAATATCCTACGTGTTTTAAGCTGCGAATAAAAACACAACGCTGAAATTAAGTTCCCTTCGCCCGAAGGTAGGCCTGGATTCAGTCGAATCTATGGCCATTCGCCCGAATGAGTCAGCATTCGTCATTTCCAGTGGATTTTTTATTTTTGGTTTTAAGGTCCATTCGACCGAATGTGGTGTGAGATTCGCTTGAATTAAGCTCCTTCGTTAGTCTAGAGAGTGGAAGATTTGTGCTTGGGCTGTAGTAGGGGGATTTAACCGAAGCTTGGGCTGGATTCAACCGAATCTAGGTCGAGCTACCTTATTCCTCCCTTGAAACGTGTTTCCGAGGTGTAAGAAGGTCTTGGAACCTTGTGAGGTGCTTGGAGGTGACTCGAGATCCTCTAGAATGCCTCAAAACATGTGCCTCTTCTTCGCTTATGATGTCTAAGCTTCGAACTTGATCCTTTTTACCTCGAAACCTCTGAAAATACCTAAAATGACCTTAAAACACCGCGAAGACAAGAACACGGTAAAATCAAGTGTTAAACATATCAAATCAATGACAAATGACGAGATTTGACCATAATGGGGATAAAAATGTGCTCTGAATCAAGCACATCAGTTTGGTTAGTAGGTTCTTGTCTAATCCTGATAAAGAGCATTCCAATTTTGTGAAGTTGATTTTGAGATACTTATACAAGGCATTGTAGATTTGAAGCTATGTTATGAGAGTGATAAGCCTATCCTTGTGGGTTACTCAGACGCTGATATGACTAGTGATGTTGACTCGAGAGGGTCTACCTCGGGTTACTTGGTCACTTTTGTAGGGGGAGCTGTAGCTTGTTAGTTTAGACTACAGAATTGTGATGCTTTGGCTACCATAAAGGCTAAGTTCGTTGCTACGACTGAGGCATGTTAGGAATTGCTTAGGATGAAGTGCTTTGTTCGACAACTTGGTTTCACTCAAAAGAAGTATGTGTTATTTTGTGACAATCAAAGTGAAATTCGTCTTGCTAAGAATTCCACCTTTCATGCAAAGTTGAAATATATTGATGTGAGGTATATTAGATTCGTGATGTGCTTGATGCGAAGTCACTTGCTTTAGAGAAGATTCATACCAATGACAATGGTACTGATATGATGACTAAGGCCTTACTTCACGAAAAGCTTGATATTTGCCATGAGATTTTTGAAATGGGAATCACCTCCACATAGTCGCAAGGGGGAATTTGTGGGGTTTTTGTGTCCCTTTTTATGTTGAGAAACCCATTTTATGTGGAGCACAAATATCCACTTATTATAATTTACGTGGGATCATTATATTTAGCTTCTTTAAGAAGCTTAGGGTATATGTATTTTGCCCTCTTTCATAAAATCACATCTTCTTCTTTGATAGTGAAAAAGAAAGAAACAAAAATATTCTATAGGGAGGTAGCACGTATTCCATCAGAACAGTCCCACGAAAAAGCCATTTCCCAGAGTTTCAACAGTTAGATCATTCTATAATTTTAGCATCCTGTTAATGACACATAGGACTTCATTTTAGACGGTTGGATCGGCGTTTTGTACTTTGGTTTGTTGGTTATTGCCTCTAGACATAAATTGAAGTTTAGGTGAATTATTCCTCTTTTTGTTTCTCAATTGTTGATTATTATGCTTGTTTGTTCTTGGGTAGTTTGAGGACCCTTTGGAGACTTGGGTTGGGTTATTGTAAACTCTTTTTTTTTTATCATAATAAGAACATTTGTGGACTCCTAAAGTGTTATGCTTTTTACTCTTCACACTGAAAATGTTTTCCTCATAAAAATCTTGTGTTTTTCTAGACACAGATTGGATTCAAGCTTTAGTTTTTGGGTTGTTATCAGTCACAAATTACTATCTATGAAATTAAGTTCATAGTTGGTTTTATATTCAATATATGCTCATTGACTGGTGAAAAATAAATACTAGTAGTTGTTTTATTTGATAATAATACAAATTAATCTAGTTCAAATTTTCTAGTTGGTATCGATCAAATGAAGTTCATAGGCGCTTTTTTATTTAATGCATGTTCATTGACTTGTTAAAAATCATCACTAGTTGTTTTATTAGATAATAAGAAAAAGTAATCTTTTTCAAATGTTCAAGTTGGTATCCATCAATCAAATTATGTTCATAGTCAGTTTTTTATTTAATGTATGCTGATTGTCTCATTGACTTATGAAAAGTAATTACTAGTTGTTATTGGTTAATAAGACAAATTAATGTATTTCATTAGTTTAAGTTTGGAACTAATGGTTGTTTGTTAGTCAAATTAGTTTTATAACTGTTATTGGGTCAACTAAGCCCCAATGCTAGGGAATCAGGTCAAAGGGTCCAAAGGCCCAAAATCCCTCTAATTCATGATCATCATAGCCCAGCCAAGGTTGAAATTACCAAAATGCCCTTGAGTGCTGTCCTATCAACCCTATCTGTCATTATAAATACCCTGAGTCAAACCATAAATGGTATGTTGTCTCTCCCCAATTTTTACTATTACTATTCATAATACTATTCATCCTTGAGTACATTACTGACTTGAGCGTCGGAGGGGCTTTCCGGGTCACAACCCACGGGTAAGTAACTCTATTCGTTTTGCAGGTCTGCTGATTACACAAGTATTCGGAATTTCCAAACTGCCGAAGACTTGACCTTCCGGTCCGGGAGATATTGACCCGATTTCTACGCAGAAACATTTGGCGCCGTCTGTGGGGAAAGAGAGATAAACACGTCCCCTTACATTCACTTCCATAATCAAAAGCCATGAATTCTAAGAGAGCTACTAGAGCTAACACTAGACAGTCAGAGCACCATTCTGATCACTCTGTCCACGACCAAGACCCTAACGACGGAATCCTGCCTCCCAATCTCGTCACCTGACAAGACCTCGATGACCTTGCAGCAACCATCACCTCCCGCTTCCAAGAATCCATCCAGCAAGCGGTTAGGACCTTGCCTACTATCCTCCAACCTCAGCAACACAGCCTCCTTCATTCCGCCCGTCGACAAACAGAGCAGATCCCTGTCACTTAGAGAGAAGCCCCTGACTTTTGGGTAGAAGTGCTGAAAGCCAGGAGTCACCCCTGCAGCAAGAGCAAGCTCCCAACCATGTAGTGCAGCCCGCCTGGGGTATGCCGAACTCTGCATTGCACCACAGTCAAATACACCATGAGCATAATCGGCAAGGCCCTGACCGGATGTTAAAACAGGCTCCTAGCTGGATGCCAGAACGATCGGGGAGCTCGAGATTCGACGCCAGATAGATCATCAATAGGCGAAAGAAAGAACAAGATGTTAGAACCCATCTCAACTCTAGGAGGCAAGATCAAAACCCGGTAGAAGAATCCTACCACAACCCAGTATACCGAGAGAGGTATGATTATGCTAGGGAAGATTATGTGAGAGATGGTTCGGACTCGGCCCCTACCATCTTCAAAACGCCACTGTCAGCGCGAATTCTAGCTGTTCCTAAACGGAGTAAAGTGAAGGTACCCGCCATCAAGTCATTTAACGGATCAGAAGATCCTGCTGAACACATAGCATCCTACCGTGCCCATAAGGCGGTAAGCACTACCTGTGAGGCCATGCTTTGCAAGTTTTTTCCGACTACCCTTTCCGGGTTAGCGCTCAACTGGTACACGTCCCTACCTCCTGGAAGTGTGGATAGTTTTGCTGTCCTTGAAGCTTTGTTCCTTGACCATTTCGTCGCGTCAAAAAGACAAAAGAAATCCAATTTGCACCTGATGTCCATTATTGAAAAAGAGGGGGAGTCCGTGGCCGAATATATACAACGATTCCATTAGGAAGTTTTGTCCATACCGGGGGCAAACAATGCTACAATGATCCCTGCCCTCATAAATGGGATCAAAACGCCGAAATTGAAATGGAAGTTGCTGGAACATGACATCACTACGTACTCAGAGGCCATGGATATTGTGCAAAGATTCATCCGCGCTTCCGATATTTGCACACCCTTGGACTCGAGGAAGAAGAAAGAAAGCCGATCCCAGGAAGCCACGCCTAACCGGCGGAACTCTGATGGTTTTGGAAGGGAGAGGTTCAGATCGCCCATGGGACCTTCTAGAGAAGAAGGCCGTAGACAAGTGCAGGCTTACCCCGCCCTCGAGGCAAAGGAAGCAGCAGAGTCAAGATTTAACCGGAGTCAAAGGGATATCTTCTACTCCGTTCGAGACCAATTACCTGTTCCCCCGAGGATCTCGAGGTCCCAAAATCGACAAAATATGGATTTCTGGTGCGAGTATCATAAGGAACATGGCCACACCCTATCCCAATGTCGGGAATTAAAGAAGGTATTGGATAAATTGGCCGACGAAGGCCAACTAAACAAGTTCTTAATGCGGAATGATAGTCGACAGGGAAGTCGAAAAGACAGTCATCGTAGGAATGAAAGGCGCTCAGAAGCCCAAGAACAATCTGAAGCCACGCAAGGGGTCATTCATATGATATCCGGGGGATATTCCGAACTCTATCCAAGTATCCGATCAGTCAAAGATAGCGTTCACATATTAAGTTCTTTGACCGCCGAATCTAAGAAGACAGTAGATGGACCGAGAATGGTCTTTGGAGAAGGGGCCCCCGCGATACAACACCCACATTATGATCCCGTCGTTCTCACCCTCAAAGTGGGCTGATGAGCGTTAGAAGAGTTCTGGTCGATACTGGAAGCACCGCCGACTTAATCACCATGGATTGTTTGAAACAACTGAAATACGACCCTGAACACTTGGAAAAGCTTGACCGACCCCTAGTTGGGTTCGGGGGGAGCCGAGTCTCTCCAGCAGGAACCATAGTACTCCCAGTACGCTTTGGAGAGAAGGGAAACGGGCGAACCTTGCCGGTTCGCTTCACCGTGGTGGACATACAATTTCCCTACAACATCATAATGGGCCTGCCCCTGATAAACAAAATCAAAGTTGTCATCTCTACTCATCAATTGCTGATAAAATATGAGAAGGACGACGGCAAAGTCGGAACTCTGTATGGAGACCAAAAGAGTGCAAGAGAAGGCCAAGTGAACACGCTCAAAATGGGAGTGCGAGAAACCGATAGAACAATAAGAAAAGAAAGGCCGAAGAAGTGGATTCTGTCCTGCATGTAGTCGAGGAAGATCCCCGAAAAATCACCCAGCCCTAACCTGTAGAAGGCTATGAAGAGGTCGCCCTATGGGGCCACGAGAAGATTCGAATCGGAAAGAACCTCACCGAGCCCATAAGGGAGAGCATTATTGAAATCATTAGGCAATACCGAGAAGTGTTTGCATACAGCGTCGAGGAGATGCCCGACATACCCGCGGATATCGCTTTACACCACCTGGACATCAAACCAAGGTATAAGCCGGTAAAGCAGAAGCTAAGACACCAAGGTGCCGAGAGGGCTTGAGCGGCGAAGGAGGAAGTAGATAAACTCTTGAAGGCCGGTTTCATTAGGGAGTGCAAGTATTCTGACTGGCTCGCTAACGTGGTCCTTGTGAAAAAACCTTCCGGAAAATGGCGCATGTGCGTGGACTTCACAGACCTCAACAAGGCCTGCCCTAAGGATGATTATCCTCTGCCTAAGATTGACAAGTTGGTGGATTCTACCGCAGGGCATGCCCTCCTCGGTTTTATGGACGCCAACGCCGGATATCATCAAATACCACTAGCCGTGGAAGATAGACCACACACTGCCTTCATAAGTCCCTCGGGTGTTTATTGCTACATGGTAATGCCCTTCGGGCTGAAGAATGCTGGGGCCACGTATCAACGCATGATAAACAAGGTATTTAAGGCACAGATAGGCCGAAATCTGGAAGTGTATGTGGACGACATGATCGCCAAAAGCAAAAACGCCGAGGATCATGCGGAACACTTGAGGGAAACATTTGAAACCTTGCGCCTGAATCAAATGCACCTCAATCCGGAGAAGTGTGTTTTTGGGGTAACAGGAGGTAAGTGCCTTGGATTTTTAGTAGATGAAAGGGGAATCGAAGCCAACCCTGACAAAATTCAAGCTATTATGTCGATGCATTCGCCGAAGACAGTCAAGGAAGTGCAACGCCTAACCGGATGCATTGCCGCTTTGAGCCGCTTCATGTCAAAGTCCGCCGATAGGAGCTAATCTTTCTTTAATGCTTTGAAACAACCCAAGTTTGCATGGGATCAAGAAGCTGAAGAAGCTTTCCTCAGTCTAAAAGGCTATCTGGCGGAGATACCGAAGTTAGTATCACCCTTGCCGGGTGAAACCTTATATCTCTACGTTTCCGTATCAGACTATTCAGTGAGCGCGGTATTGGTAGCTGAACGAGAGAAGCAACAGTTCCCCATATACTATGTCAGCCATGCCTACCGCGGCTCCGAAGCCCGGTACTTTACCATAGAAAAGTCTATCTTCGCTCTGGTCGTTGCTAGCAGAAAGTTGAAATCGTACTTTCAATCACATCCCGTGATAGTACGAACCTCACAACCGATGCGTAAGGTATTGGAAAGCAAAAATCAATCCTCAAGGGTAATAGACTGGGCCAACCAGCTAGCGGATTACGGCATAGAATTCGAGCCCAGGACGACCATTAAAGCACAAGCTCTCGCAGACTTTATCTCCGAAATGACCGGGTCTATGGAAGAAATACCCATAGACGAAAACTGGAGATTGTATGTGGACGGGTCGTCAACTCGGAATAGTGCTGGTGCCGGACTCTTGATTATATCCCCTCAAGGAGCTAGACTCGAACATGCGGTCAAATTTGATTTCGTGGCTACCAACAATGAGGCTGAATATGAAGCGTTGCTCCTCGGACTAGGAATATGTCTCGCCTCCGGTGCCAAAAGGGTCATTGCCAATACGGACTCACAATTAATAGCGGGTCAATTAAACGGAGAGTTTGAAGCAAAAGACGATGGGATGAAGATGTACCTGACGAAAGTCAAGGAAGCCATCTCTAAGTTTGATGTGGTAGTTGTGAACCATGTCCCGAGGTCGGAAAACGCCCAAGCCGACGCCCTGTCAAGACTTGCTAGCTCGGCGATTAAGAATGAACCCCGCCATATAGTTTGGGAGGTTCTACCTTACCCCAACATTAATGCCTTCGTGGGAGGGTTCAATCGGACTGACTCATGGATGGACCCCTATATTTCCCTCCTCCGAGATGGGGAAGTGCCCGAAGACCCCGAACTAGGGCCAATTATTGTAAAAAAGGCAAAATGGTTCGAATGGTATGATGGGGCCTTATACAAGAAATCTTACACACCCACCCCCTGTTCAAATGTGTAACCCCAACGGAGGGGGAATACATATTAAGGGAGATTCATGAAGGAGCATATTGTGGGATACAGCAAGGAATTCAGACCCTTGTGGGAAAGGTCCTGAGAAGCGGGTATTACTGGCCAAGTATAAAAGCCGACGTGGAAAAGCTAGTGCGAACTTGTGAAAAATGCCAATTCTTCGGTGAAGTACCTCGTCAACCCTCTAATTACCTCTCCCCCATACAGTCCCTCTTGCCCTTTGATAGATGGGGGATCGACTTGCTGGGTCCCTTCCCTCCAGCAAGTGGGCAACGACGGTTCGTACTGGTAGCCATTGATTATTTTAGGCAATTCAACAAATCTGTAAAGCCACGGCAATTTCAGGTGGGAGACCTTGTTCTGAGGAAAGTAGAAGCTACGGGAAAAATAGTTGAGAAAGGCAAACTAGGAAAAAACTGGGATGGACCATTCAAAGTCACGCGCATAGTGCGACCAGGGACTTACGAATTAAAAGAAAATGGCAAACCCCTACCAAGGCCCTGGAACTCGGATCATCAGAAGAAATTTTATGTCTAACCCACCGAATACAATACGAACTGGGGGCATATAATATCGGCTTATGTAGCTTTTATTTAAGTTTGCAGTAAAAGTTCGCATTATATACGGCGGACAATTTTCGAAAATTTCATATGTAACAATTCAGGTCAGTTAAGAATTTGAATTTACTATTTAATGGTTGTTTTCAGCCGGCCTAACCGGCCAATGTTATCATCCAACTTACCAAAGCATGTTCATACTCTAAGCTGGCCTAACCGGCAACGAAAGATCAGACATATTTTTACCATTTTGATAAAGCGTATTCGGACACCTTTCAAGGGTGCCATTTTGCGTACTCGGACACCTTTCAAGGGTTCCACTTCTCAACATACCATCAGAAAATAGCAGAAGCATCATCCAAAGAAGATTAAAACAAAGTTAAGATTACAATAAAAAGGGCCGTAGCCTCAAATCGTTCAAAGGCCGCAGCTTGATTTGACGAATTAGAAAAAGAAAAAAATACAACATTCATCCATCCATAAGTTCCTCCACGAAGAATAAGGGATCTAACTCCATATCTTCTTCGAAAACAGTCTCCACCCTCCTGGAAACGGCCTGGGAACTAGGGACAGCTGGGGTAGCTTGGACAATTAGGGGACGAGGAAGCAGAGGAACGGCGGCAATGGGAGATGACACAGGGGTAGCCGGCCTAAAAGGAATGGATATATCATAGTGTGCAAAGTCAAAATCCTTGAACCTAGCCTCGACCTCCCCCGGTAATACCTTCTCCCAAGCCTCTTTGTCAGCAGCCTCTTCGTCGTCATCGGGATTTTCACCCTCGAGTTCCTTCATCTCTTGCTGCGTCTGACAAAGCGCCTTGTCATACTCCTCCTCGGCAACAGTAGAAAAAGCTTCCCAATCCGGGGTTTGCTTGCAGCTTCCCATGAGCAAACTCATCCATCAGCTAACGAACCCGCATACCCTGACTGCAAGCATTCGCTCCCTTCTTGGCCATGAACTGCCTCCCCTCATCGGTCTTCACCCATTCCTTCATCATCCTCTTCTTAAGAGATAGCTGCTTCTCACGGACTAACACAGCTTCCTTCAAGAATCGGCACTTCTCGTACATTTGCTCTAAGGCATGGTGAAGACCCTTGTTCTCCCGGGTCAAGGACATGACTTGATCATTCTGCATGATCAATTTGGCGTTCAGCTTGTGGTTCCTCTTGTTCAAGTCTTGAAGGTCAGCTTGCACCACTTCAGAGCCGAGGGCAGTAGTAATTTAAAACTACATTCTAATGTTCATCTGCAAAGACAACGGACAAAGTTAATACTTATTCACAATCAAACTAATTAACGAAGGGTCTAACAATAATACCTCAGACTCAAGAGCCAGCAGTTCGTTGACCCTCGTCTTGGCGGGGACTGAGGCAAGTTGGGCCAAATCTTTGTCGCTCACGAACTGCCCCATAACTTTCCTCCATCTGACCCTCAGCTCCTTAGAAGATAGATCGGAGAATGCCTGATCAGAACCAAATACTACCCCAGTGTCCCGGCGTGTGATCTCATACTCGGGCTGCTCCGATGGTGCCTCCCCTGCACTTTTCTCCCCCGACCCTTCAATGGCTTTTCCTTTGCCTTTGTCTCCCTTTCGCGGGAGCCTCTATCTCTTGGGAGGATGGGTCGAGGGTGAATCCGTCTTGGCTGCCCCGCTGGACGCCGGCTTTGCAGATTCCTCCGGAAGCCTCTTGTTCCTTACGATTCATACACAACCAAGGTGGCAAATTATAGATCACCAAAAGTACCGGCCAAGTACTATGTTGAGAACTAAGATTGCCAAATGGGTTCATTCCATCCGTGCACAGTTCGAGCCTTAAATTACGAACTTCATCCCCAAAAGTCTTATATGCAACCTATCAATACTCTTCCACTCTGGAAAATCGGATGGATGTGTGAGCAAGTGATCTTTCTTCACCCTATCTACATGCCACCTCAAATTTAACGCATCTTTCTTTATAGCAAACAAGCGCTTGAATTTAGGTATTATTGGAACATACCACAATACGTTAGCCGGAGGACCTTTAGCATCCCGAACCACTTTACGCTTGTAACGTGATAACCCACACCTAGGACACTCTTCAAAGTTCTCGTTTTCATTCTGATATAATACACAATCATTCGGACACGCATAAATCTTCTGGTACTCTAACCCGAAAGGACACATTAGTTTTTTGGCATAGTATGTTAACTTTGGAAGTTCATTTCCTTTAGGAAGCATCTCACCTAACGCTTCTAATAACATTGTGAAACTAGTGTCACTCTAATTGAATGTTGAAGTAATGTTGAAAATTGTCAAAACTACTTTAAGTTTGGTGAACTTTGTACATCCAGGATACAAAGGCTTTTGAGAAGCCTTTGTCAACAAGTCAAATACAAGAGGACGTTTTCCTAACTCATCCTCGACTCCCTCCATCATCTCATCAACACGATCCACATCCTCATCGACATTCTCTTCATCAACACGATCCACTACATCCTCATTGACGTCGGCCACATTATTAAAATCCTCAACAACACTCTTTTCCTTGTAAACTCCTTCCTCACCATGACAAACCTAAAAATGATATTGAAGCCTAAACCACATCGAAGTATATGCTCCCTAAGCATATAAACACTATCTACCTTTGATACATTGCCACAATTGACACATAGGCAATATAAACCAGCTCCCCTCGTCCTAACTTGATGTTCAACCGCAACACTACAAAATTCTAATACGCAATCAATAAATTTTGACGATTCAATGCTTCCACACATCCAAGAACGATCTTTTGTCATCCTAACTGTGATTATTTAATTCAAAACAAAACTAATAACAACTTTTCAACATATATACTTTAACCTAGTTAACCTCACAAAACTAAGTAAAAATCATTCATTTAACCCTAATTTACAATAATTAACCTTTATAATTTATAACTTGTTCAAAAAATATGTATTCTATAAATTGTTCAAGTTACTTTTAATTTAATAACAAAAAATACATATAAATCAAAATAATTAACAACCTAATAATATAAACTTGGACAAATGTAATACTAGGAACTACATCCACAAATAACATCACATTTAAAATCACATTCATAATTAAATTACATTCATAAATAAACTATAACATCACTTAATACTAATAATTTGAACTAAAAAACCACTATACATACAACTATACATACACATTCATATATCAAAATATATAGTAAACAAACTAATAATAACATGAACTTGAAAAAATGTAAAACTTAAATTTAAGAACTTGAAAACTAAAATATAACCATCAAATTATAATATCAAATATATAAACACATAAAATATCAAATAAAATAAAAATGAAAATCATACCTTGAATTTTCGTGGGTTGAAACAGTTGGGTTATGAAGCCTATACAATGTAAAACAAACTCAAAATTAGTATAAAAACAAATAATTAATGGAGATTAGGAATAACGTAGAGCAGCAGCAATGAACTTAAAATTAGTATAATATTAGTATATAACAAAAAATTAGTATAAAACAAAGAACTTGGGTTATGAAGCCCACCAACACAATGAAATTTGAACACTTAAAATTAGTATAAAATTAATTATACCTTGAAGAAGAGCTTGAACTTAAAAATTCACAACACTTAAAATTCGAAGAAGAAAGCTTGAAATTTGAACACTTTAACATTAGTATAAAACTAAGCCCTACAACAACAAGAATTTTTGTGCTTGTACAGCAACGAAATGAAAGGAACAAGAACAACAACGAAATGAAAGGAAGAAGAACAACAACGAAGCTTAAATAAAACTAGGCCCAACAACAACGAAGCTTGAGCAAAAAACAAAGATTAAGAACAACAATTAGGTTTTAATGGAGATTGAGAAATTCGAAGGAAGAAGAGCAACAAAATTCGAAGAAGGAAAGCAAAGCAACTAGGTTTGAATGAAGAAGCAGAAATGAAAGGAGAAGAAGGAAGGCAAAACAACAACTAGGCGCGTATTTTTTTGCTGAATGAAAGGAACTAATGAAATAGTAGGTTAAAAATAACGTTAAGGTTTGGAAAAAACTATTATTGGCTGCAAACAGTGGTGAAACCGCAGGCTTTGGCCTCTTTTTTATTGGCTGCGGACATTGAGTGAACTGCAACCTTTCCCTCTTTTTTATATATAATTCAAAAAAACGATTATTGGCTTAGGACATTGAGTGAACCGCAGCCTTTGCCCTGTTTTTTCTACCTAATTTTTATTAATCTTATTAGCTGCGTACAACATCAAACCGCAGCCGTTAAGCCGCAGCCAATATCTTTTTTTCCACTAGTGTTACCTTATTGGTTGCGGACATAGCCCTAACCGCAGCCATTGAGTATTTTTTTTTAAATTTGATATATTGGCTACGTATACCACTAAACTGCAGCCAATAGCTTTTTTTCCACTAGTGTCAGTTGCTTTAATGAGACGCCGTCGACCTTCCTTCCCCGGACCTTGACCATAGAGTATCTATGTGCGGGAACACTGGGTATGATGATGATGATGATGATGATGATGATGATGATGATGTCAGTTGCTTCAATTACTGATCAACTATCCTAGATGGAGTCCCGTCTTGGAGCCAAGCTTGACACAGTTGAAGTGCAGGCCGAGTTTGTTGATGGAGATAAGACTGTTGCTTGATCCCTCTTCCCGCTCCATTATATTTTGTTGGCTACACCATCTATCTGTGTATTAATCAAATAATCTTTTATTTTGTCTTTTAAAGTACCAAGCTAGGGTACAATTTGTGTAATTTTCTTTTGTTAAACTGTGCTGCTACAGTTTCGACTTCTTATTTTGCGAATGGTCTATGATGATTACTCCTTGCATATCTTAATTGTTTCTCTTGCTATTTGCTTTGGTAATTGCTTTTTGTTATCCTTCTTTGGCTAATATGTTATAATCAGCGTTATGGTTTGGTCATGTCACTCTTTTTGATTGATGTAAAAAGGGGGAAGTATTGCAACGAACTTAAGAGGATAATTGTAAATCTCCATAGTTTTTAAGATTAAATGTTCTGATATATAGTGGTGAATATAGTTTAAATACTCTGATAAAATGATATGTTAGTTTTAAAAGATTTAAATAATATGTTAGTTTTAAAAGCTTTGGTATGTTCTAGTAAGTTTTTTTTGGCATGCTATAATTTAGCTCCGTTTTAGTTCTTATATAACCTCAAGTTAGCCTAACTTAGCATATAGGGATTTATAGTTAAGATTATTCGGAGCCTATGTTAGTTATTTTTAGAAATTTTTATTAACATAAGTAATATGATTTAATATATGATACTATATTTTTAAATACTAATCTTAGAGTAAATTGTTTTATTTTGGATGCTTAGTGAAGTGTATTGTAACAAGTTGATTTGCTAAGTGTTATATAGAGTTGTTTTAATCTCTAGCATGTTCTATTACTTTTGATTTATTCTAGTTTACTTAAGTTTGTTTACAAGTTTGTAATGATCAAAAAGGGGGAATTTGTTGGCCCTCTTAGGTTTTGATTATGATTCCACTTTAAATAAACAAATATGTTTTAGAGATTATTTTGTTGGTCAAATATCCGATTTTGTTAAAGTCGTTGATGGAACCTAAAAGACTTGGTCAATGTAAATTGTATCTATCAGAGTTAATTAAACGTGTCTGATGTAAAAGATCACTTAGGTTGTCAAATGTAAACAAATGCTCTATTGTTCCAAGTTTGATGGTCGGATGAATGTTGCTGATGGTGACAGTATAGTGTTTCCAGAATGCAGGTCTGGAGAAAGCGTAAGCTAAAAGTTATGAAAAAATTATTCTCTATTTTTAGTTGATGTAAACAGTTAGAAATTAAGTCATTGCATAAATAGTTAATTGGCAAAATAAAGTAACCACCTAAAATAACCTATGACTAATTCAAAGTGTGAGAGCTTTAACTGGCGTTTTAAGGTCAAAAGTGGTCATGATTCGCCAAATTGAGTTCATTTGTCATTGTATCCATTTACGTGCATTATTGTTCTATGTTCGAGTGATTCAAGCAAATTTCAAGCCAACTTGAAAAGGAATAATTAACCTTTCACCTAACACCTAGATAACATAACCAACATTGAACTTAATTGTCTAGTCCTATGCATGTTAATAAGTGAGGATTGCCATTGCCCTAAGCCTTTTAGTTCAAACTCATCATATTTTGGTTCTTTGATAGCGATTGATTAATTACATTACTCTGGAAATCCTTGTGGTTAAACTCGTAATTGTAATACAACACTCATACACTTGCGATATTAAAATAAAACTCCTAACAAAACCATAAAATAATCTTCCTATTGTTTATATGATCATATCTAGAGATAAATACCTAAACTTATAGCTAATTAGTGATGTTTCGAGAATTAGTATAGATATATGTAATTTAATCCTCACAACTTTTTTTATCTTACACATTAGTGTTATAGAGTGTAAGAATCTATTCCCATAATCATTATAAATAAATGCAACAAAAATACTATCCTTAATAATTTTTTAAAAAATGTCAACTACAATAAAATTAAATTTATTATGAAGTAATTAATAAAGGAACACAGAAACATAAATTTTTTAATCTTAAATAAGTTGAAGACAAATAAGTTAAATTCTAAACAAAAACCAAAACCAATTTTAGTGCCCATCTAATAGAAATCATGTCTGTTCCTGTATGTTTCTGTTGAACAATTTATGATTTTATTAATGTCCTGATTTGTGATTTAATCAGAAGATTAAGCGGATAGTGATCCGTTTACTTAATTTCTTGTCAAGTTATACAACAAGATCTTTAAAATAGAAATGATGGTGCTTAGATCACCTGCAAAACACACAATGGGTCAGTCAACTCCGGAAGCTTTTTCCGGGGACCTACTCCAACGCCAAAGTCAGTATCAGGAATAAAAGATGGTTTGCCTAACCAGTCCTTCAAGATGCGCAGTGGCAATTAGGTGGATTATGGCCTAGGGTTTGTTTAGACGTGAGGTCCTTTTCTAATAAATGTTCACACTAAATGATCTTTGTAATGTTGCTTTGAAAATCAATGTGAATTGATGATATTCAGCTCAATTAATTATCTTTCTGAGTTCTTGAATTTGTATGAATTTAAGTCTATCAAGAAAAAGTTACCTCATTTATGGTACTTAGGTCTGTATTTATAGCAAATGATTTGGGAGAAAACATTCCTTTATCAATCCCAAGAGATTTCCTTTTGGCGTGTCTGAAGGTCCTTCTTGCACGTGTCAAGCATTAAGGTTGTATCAAATACTTTATTTGTCTCTTGTGGCCCACTTAACCATGGTCTAATAAATGGTGTACAAGTGTCCTCAAATCTCACGTGACTATACCATACAACACGCTTTTGTATACAAATTATATTCCTCCCTGATCGTTAGAACCTCTAGCTAGATAAAGGATGTTCTCAGCTCTAAGTTGCTTGATTTTGATGTATTTGACTTTCTTTGACCATGATTAACTTCAATAATATTTGAATTACACTTTTTACCCATACAATTTGCCCCCCAAACCTATAAATTCTCTGGCAAACTCATCTTTGACAGTCTTCAGGCAAAAGATCTTAAAAACTTCTAAATATGATCAAATGGAACACCCTGTGAAATTTATAGAACTCCTCTGAAAATTTTTTATGCTTCTGGCAAGATTATTCATCTGGAAAAAAATTCATGTCTGACAATATTTCTCTTCAGGCAACATACGTATCTGGTAACCTTTCTCATCTGGCAACAAACGTATATGGCAACCTTTCTCATCTGGCAACAAACGTATCTGGCAACGTAACACATCTGATAAATTTACATCTCCCGACCTCTAAGGGAAGAGATTGACCTTAGATTATGATGTAGTGTTGACTGTTTATGACTTCTTTCTGATCATGGACAATGTTAAGGAAGTAATGTTTTACTATTAGATGATGAATTTAAAATGTTTAAATTTACTAACCTTGAATATTTTTATCAAGCTATATGCCACCTTTTCCGAGAACATATTCATCACGGAACACGCATTTTGAATTTCCATATTCAAAAATTTCATTCTAAGAAATGTTAAAAATTCCTTTAACCAATTTCTGAGTATTTCTTCATTTGTATGAAACTTGCTCAACACAATTGACTTGTACTTGCATTTCTTCATCATCACACCCACTTGGGGGTATGTTGCATTAAATGCCCATCAAATCACTATTCCCTACACTGATACGATTCAAATTTTAGCGGTTTTATCTTGACGGTTGGATTTCCCCACATTTACTCTCAATGATTTTTAACTTTTGATCTTCTCCAACGTTTGGTTTTCTTAATGATTACTTGCCTATAAATACCCAATTCACACAATTTCAAATCTTTTCACAATTCTATTAATCTCTCAAGCATTCTCTAAAACTTTATTCTCTATTTGCAATCAACTTCTGTTGAACCCTATTTTTTTTTTTCTTCTTCCACATTTTTCAAAATGGTTTCTACTCATGATTTAAGGCACGCTTTCATGAAGGACTTGACTGAAGATGCAGTATTCTCCTTCTCAAATGTTGTTATTCTTGAGGCTTTACCACTTGATCCTCCTAAGCATTGGGTCATGAAACAACAATGGCTCAAGTACTTTTACTGGCCTGATGATCTGATTGCACCAAATGTTGAGGGGCTTAAAGGTGCTGAATTCACCCCTATGGACTTACCACACTATCTACTGAATCAACGATCAGGCTGGGTGGGTCTGCAGTTACTGAAAAGATCCTTCAATAGATGGTGGATGCCAGGTCACAATTTGTCTTGGAAGACTACTGCCATATCCCAAAAGGAAAGGTATATTGGTTTAGATTAGGAGAAGTAGGCTTCACTGCCAATGAGTACTTCATCTCCACTGACAACGAGGAGGATATATTCATTTCTCTTTGTATATACCATTTAGCTTTTGGACTCCGTTTCCCTCTTCACCCCTTCTTTTCCCAAATTCTCTACCATTACAAGATTTCTTTGAACCAACTTCTTCCCTAAGCTACCAGAAAAATTATTTCTTTTATCTGGGTATGTGAATATATAAAGATGCCCATGACTCTCAGGCTATTTCAGAGCCTGTTCAAACTTGATAAAAATAAGAATTCACCCTTTGTCACTTTCTCTTCCATCAACGAGACCATGGTCTGCTTCCCATAACTCAATGACCTGAAGCATTACAAGGACAAAATCATCTGGGTTAGGGTACCCAAAACTCCTGGTCACCCCTATAGGTACATGTCTTTAGTCTTCTGGAGTGAGCCTCATGTAGCGGACACCTACACCCTGAAGCACGTGATGTAATTCACGAGGAGGGAGAGGCATGCCTTCTATTACTTCACCAGGCTGCCCCAGCAGCCTCTAACAACTGGCTGGTTGCCCTACCATGCCATCATTCAGCAGGATTTATGCCTGTCTCTAGTGGCCATGTCTGAATGCACCACTTCTGGTAAGTTGATGGTTATCCTGATTAAAAAACTTGTTCACACTAATTTATCTCAACATGTGAGTTACCGCAAGTGCATGGTGTTGTAGCACATACGGGTCGAACACTAGGAGCAAGGGTATGCAATTTTCTTTGCGGATCAGTCGGATAAAAAATGGGGTTTGTTGAATGCAATAATAAAAAGATATACAAAAGAAAAAACTGGTTTAACAATCAATGATAAAAAGGGGGTCGGGTTAACTCATTCATGATGACTATTCAATGATGATACACTAGCTTCTTAAGGGTGATAAAAGAGTAGCGAATCACACTAAGAGGAGCAATCCGATCCTTGATCGGGTTTGGGATTGCCTCCAAGCTCTTCACCATCCTCACTCTCGTGAGTGGAGATGAAGATCTAGGGCTATAAATTATCCTACTTGCTCACCCTTACCTACTCTTGCAGATGAATGATAAAGCCCTTAGATGAGAGGATAGATGCAAGGTTCAATCGTCATTGATCCCTTACACCCGATTCCATCCATTGATCAAAGATTAGATTAATCAAAATCCAACCCTCGTTGGTCTTTTGGAAGCAATCATAATAATCTTTAATCAATGGGTGGAATAACCCCTCATCTAAGCCTTTAATCAACCCAAAATCAACTAGAGTCTCATCATCATAAAGTCCACACAAAGATTGAGTTAACCCTAACCCTAGAAAACTACTCACTACTCATTTTGATGCTTAAAGACACCATAAATGATAATATAATAAGATATTGTAAAATCAACAAACACAAGAACCCAAATCATAATGCTATTGAGCAATAATGGTGAAAAACACAAACAAGCATAAAAACAAGAACAAACTATCAATAATAACTAAGAAGAAGTATTAGAAGATACCCACAAAAGATGAGAACGATTGGACAACAAAGTTGTAAAACCCAGAAACATAATGAAGCTCAAACCCTCAACAATGGAGGTTGATGAAGAAGAAAATTCCAAACTTGCAATAAACTAGTGGATTGAATGAATAATAACTACAATAAACCTTAAATAAAGTGTTTTTGTGATTTTCAAGTATTAGGTTGCAAAAAAAAAATAAAAACTAGGGTTCTTAGTAAATGAAAACTAAAAGAGCAATAAAACTAGAGTAATGAAAAAACGGCAAAAACTAAGTATGTTTAATGTTTACGCCAACTCTCCTTATATAGCACCTTCCAAAATGGTGAAACCCTTTTAGCCTAAAGTAGATAATAATTCCTTGAATGACGTGTAGAGGGCCGCCAAGTCAGAGAAATCAGCAAAAGACTCATCCTCGAAAAGAGATCGATCGATCGATCTAAAGTGATCGACCGATCAATCACTTAACTACTCAAAAGATGCTTCTGAAGAATGTAGGCTACAAGATCGATCGATCGATCTAAAGTGATCGACCAATCGATCTCCTTGCTCTTCATGGAGGTACTTCTAGAGAATGTTGCTTAAGGCTTTTGGAAATTTTGATGCAAGAGATCGATCGATCGATCTCAGGAGATTGACCAATCAATCTCCAAATGTTGTTGCCTTGGTCTTCTGGAATGCTGATGCAAAGGGATCGACTGATCGATCTCAGGAGATCGACCAATCGATCTCCAAATGTTATTGCCTTGGTCTTCTGGAATGCTGATATAAAAGGATCGAGTGATCGATCTCTAGGGATCGACCGATCGATTTCATCAAAGGCTCTTAAAATGCTCAATTCCAAGTGCTTTTTGCCTTCTTGCCTTTATATGAATGCTTGGGACAATCTCCTATCCTCGGTTTAGCTCCATTCTTTCCCGTAAACCTCTGGGGGATTAGCGGCGCATCGTCCCCAACTTGCTTTTCTCGTAAAATGGTGGCCAATCTTGCAAAAACGAGCAAAATACAAGATACCCTACACAAGGGCGATTAAAGCTCATAAAAGTAATAAGAAGGAAAAACAACCGCATGAAAATACACACTGAATAGGCATAAAACTAGGGTAAAATAGAGAGTTATCATCTGTCATTACTATTTTTCAACTCTTCACATTTATTTATTTCTAGCTGATAGATTTATGTTACTTCTCAGATCATGCTACAAAACTCATTTCCTGGAAGGTTTTGGTTATTTCCCCTCATGGGAAATATCACTGGTATGTTCCTGTTTGTCCTTGGGTTGAGAATACAGTGAACCATCACCTGTAACGATTCAGCACTATGTCTCCTCCTCCTCCTCCTATCCAACACTATTAGGAGAGGAGACTTTCTACATACTACAGCGATCTCTAGGCCCCTATTGTAGCTCCCATATGGAGTAGGGGTGACATCTGCCTTGAGGAGACCGCCTATAATTTACGATCTAGGCAGGGTCCCCTTCCTCCCGCTGACATAAAGTACAACGATCCTGCTGTTTGGGTCGACCCCCACTGGATTGTGTTCTCAGTCAAGGAACCATTCTATGGTGGGGGTATGAAGAAAACTGACGAGGGAGATGAACCTGGTCCCTCCTCTCAAGTCCCTGTCAAAGGGAAAATGAGTGCAAGGAAGAAGAAGAAGAAGAAGAAGAAGAAGAAGAAGAAGAAGAAGAAGAAGAAAGTGGAGGCAGATATAACTACCTTCAAAGCCTGGGAAGGTGAAGTTACTCCTCTTATCGTTTCTCCTTTGGCATACCTGGCTCCCGAGGGTTCACATATCGTCGTGTTCTATCTTTCTTGTTTGACATATATTTTTTTTCTGTTGTATCTAATTTATATTATTTTTCTGTTGTATCTTTCTTGTTTGACATATATTTTTTTATATATATACTATTTTCAGGCTCATCAAGCTCTGTTGCCTGTCCCTCTTCTTCTATTGTGCCTGCCCTTCTCAAGCCAATGCTAGAAGAGAAGGAGTCTGAAGAAGTAGTGGAGGTAATGGGGGAAACTGAAGCAATCCCTGAAGAACCAACTAACCATTAAGATGATGCTGATGAAGTTGAATCTCCTAGTAACTCCATTTCTCTAAGTGTCACCCACTTCTTCGTTTCACCTAAAGATAGTGTAATGGACAAGTTTTTTGTTCAGGGTAAGGATACAAGTATCTTCATCTAACTTTTGTATCTGCTTCTGATCACTATACATCATCTTTATCACTTATGTTTTTCCCTTTTTCTCACAGTTGTTGAGTTATCTTCCTCTGAAATTGTTGCTGAAGAGGAAGTAGAAGAAGTTACCTAAACTGGGGGTGATGAAGTAACTGCCCCAGTTGCTGAACCCTTTGTTGTGGAAACTGAACCTTCCCCAATCCTCGATGAGGTTGCTGCGGATCTGATTCCTAAATCTGCCCCCGAGGCCGAGCCTCAGGTTGAAGACATCCTAGTCACTGAATCTGGGGTGGAAGCAACTGTTGAAACCCTCCTAGTCATTTAGACTGAGGAGGTAATAACTGAAAGCCCAACTCTTGGTTTCTTAGAAGCCTTAGAGACTGGGCCTAAAATTAAGATTAGGGACCCTAATACCCCAATTTAACCTCTGGGTATCGAGGTTTCCTCTGCTGCTATAATGGGTCCTCCTGAAGGTAAAGATTTTTCTTTTTATTTTTTAACAAATCCATTCTTCACAGTATTCTTACCATATTTCTGTTTCTTTTTCAGGATCCACAACTTCCCGGAATAGGGCTGCTGAAAACCCTCTTCTGGAAGCCCCCAAACCTGTTAGACAAAAGGTGGATGAGGGGATGACCTCACAACACTCTAGTTCATTTGATCTGATGAACAGTGTTAACATGTTTCTGGCTGGTCTTAATAACAACTTTTTTGAGGTATTAGACACTTTATTTCTTACTTTTTTGATTTATTGAATTGTTTGCCTGATTTTATGCATTTACCATCTCCTTTCTTTTCTGTATCCAGTTGTTGGACTCCAGATTCTAAGAGCCGTCTAACCTGCTGAAGAGAACATAAGAGTCTGACTTTCACATCCTTCAACCGAAGACTCAGGCTCAGGAATCTTAGATCAACACACTACAAGCTAGGTGTCAGGATCTAAACACCCTGCAGGCAAGGAACATGGAGTCGGAGACATCCCTATCTGCCCAGCAAGATGAAGCTAACAACCTGAGGGCCAAGTGCCAATCACAAGAAGAGTCGATTGCTGGGCTTAAAGCCAAAATGAAGGATCTGGAGCTGCATGTTTCCCAGATGAGCGCTGAAAATAGTGGTCTCCAGAATGACTATAATCTGCTCATTGATAAATACAGTAGTCTTTTGGCAGATCACACCAAACAATATAGTGAGATCGAGGAGCTTCAGGGCAAACTTGTTCAAGGGGAGGTAGAGTTCAACAATCTTCGTTTTGAAATGAAGAGGGTTCAAGGCACTCTATCTTCTGTACAGCAAGATTATGCTGAGAAGGAGGAACAGGCAAGGCACATAATTGCCAAGCTGGAGGAGGAGCTGTCAGATCTGCGTCTTCAAGTGTCCAAATCCAGGAAACTGGTTAAGGCCCAGGTGGACACCATAAGAGACATTGATGAAGAGAGAAACAGATTAAGGTCTGATAACAACAAGTTGACTGACCAAGTCTCCACGAATGAGGCTGAGAAGAAGAGCATCAAGGACTACGGGAGGAAGAAAGTGACTGACTTTTACCAAGGTCACTTTCAGAAACAAGTAGCTGCTGACAGGGTTAAGACCAAGGATGGTACATTATGGCTCCCAATGAATGTAGTCTTCACTGCTTATCCTGATCTGGACTTTACCAAGATTATTCCATTCCTTAACTTTGAGACTCTAATCTTTCCTGGTCAGTCAACCTTAAGGGCCCAAAACTTTGCTGCAACTGGCCAAGGTTCCAGCAGTCCTGCTCCAGCTTCAGCCTCCAAGACTCTAAATAGCTCAAAGCCTGCCTCAGGCTCGAAATTTCCTGGCACCAAGGCTTCAGGCTCTAAGGGTGCATCTCGCTCAAAGGCTCAATCTGCCAAGAAGCCATGATTTTCTGTCTTTGTATTTTTTCTTCTCTTCTGGGAACTTCATAATTTTTAGTGTATAGTTTGAAGTTTCCCAACATTTTGTACTTATCCTTATGTAAATATTAATGAACTTTTGTTATCTATCTAAGTACATGCACCAAGTCGGACCCGAACGATTAGGCCAAACTTGAGTTGTTTGCGGAATCAAGATTGGACCCTTCAAAACTATTAGACATGAACAAAGATATGATCAGATTTGGACTAATCTTGGACAAGACTCTAAGCAAGCCGCACTCACTTTCAAGCCAATACCCTCCAACTCTCAAAATCGAAGAAAGATTCACTCAATTTGATCTTGGTGGATACTTGCCTATGATCTCTCTTTGCTTTCAATCACAAAGACAAGAAGATACAATAGGAAATGCTCTTGCACTTTCCATTTGAAAGAGAAACTCCGTCTCTCGAACTCTAATTTCTTAGAAGTGTTTTTTTATTAATCATCCAAAGCTTCCTATTACAATGAGTAGATGCCTCTATATATAGGCACAAAACAAGACGAGCACATGCCTAGCACATGGCTTTTAAAAATATAAATAGGCATGTGACTTAATTAAAACTCACATGTTTATTATTTTTTTACACATTCAATTAGAAAACACTACAACTACTAATTGAATTATCTACGTGTGATGTCTTGCTGCTGCTCTAATATTGCTGTTGGTCTGTACATGATAGCTTCAAACGATTATATATTAATGCGCTATTGAACAACCAATGTTCCACCGTCGTAAGGCCTAGCAAGACCTGAACCACACATGGTTCATTCTCTCCTTCTTAATGAAAAGAATTGTCCTCAATTCTTAGCCCTTGGGTTATCTTGGTTTTGCCTCATTAAGCACATATTGAACATAACACAACTGCTCAATACCAAAGAGTCGGCTGCGTTGTGGATCACACCTCAAAATCAACACGAACTAATATTACCCCTATTTACCCCATATGTAACGATGAATGCTTTGGCCCTTACTTGCATGATGAACCAAACCCATATGTTAAACAAGCTCACCAAGATGATTAACCTGCTTGTATTACCAAGACTCAACATGACTTGTTGCATTCTCCCCTTCTTAGAGAAAATTCGTCCTCGAACTTTTGTAAGGTGGAACTCAACAAATGCACTAATATGAAAAAAATCAAAGAAAGGTGATTTTTCATGCACAAAATCAACCTTGACAAACTCATGCTTCATTGCTTGCCCAATTTGTAAATCGACGTCCAATCTTGGATGAGAATCAACTACTTTTAAGCACCCTAGTATAGAACCAACATCCTCCATGCAAGTTGTCTCAACAACCTCTTCGAAATCTTTAATACCTTCAACACAACGTGTTTCAACCACTTCTTCCATAGTTTCAACAATCTCAGCACAAGATGCATCAACAACTACTTCATTATTTGATTCTTGAATATCATCATGAGAAGGAACCAATGATGTGCCCTTAGTTTGTTCCTCAATATGTTGGGAAAGAATCTCAAATTTAATCTTAGGCGGATTAGCATAAGGATCATACTCATAAACAATCACCAATTTTGAGTCACCCTATTGCTTTTGCAACTTTTTCTGAAATGCTCTCTTTTCATAAGAAAGCCACATTTCCATCTCCAATTCATACATTTGATACCATACATTCCTCAATTGTTCATGCCAAATATCTACTTGCATCCAATCCCCATGTTGTTCACTATTCTTCTTTAACTCTTTAAACATTGCTTCCTCATTCTTTAATGATTGTAGCTTGATTTTATCCTCTAATGCATGTTCTATTTCATCAAAAGATATATACTCGATCTTTTTTAATTTTGATGATTTCATCTTATAAAGCTCAATAAAAGTGAGAAAAGAAAGAAAGAAAAGAAAAGAAGTTTTGGGAAACATTGCGCACAAAAAAAAAAAAAAAAAACAGAACCATACAAAACAATTTCAATTAGAAAACTGTATGAAATGTTTGCTACTGTAAACCCAACCAACTCACTTCCATTATTGATGAAATTTGGTGACAGCAAAATTCCATATGTCTATAAACATTTCCAATTGAAAACACTCAGAAACGTGACTTAGTTTGAGCACAATTCAAAAATTCCTCCAAACATGCAATCTGATTGTGTTCTGTGACCTTTGGTCAAACAAATAGGCATATTGTTTTTTTCACAAATCCAAGGACTAAATAAAATGATCCACGAAAACCAAGACTCAGAAATAAGCAAAATGAAAAAAAGAAACAATGAAAAATCCCTTAAAACGAAGGAGAAATGAAGAATACACAAAAGGCAAAGAAAAACCACCCTCTTGTACGTTTGCAAAATAAGCAATTAAAGGGCCATTCAAGAAAGCTACAATAATGATGAAATGATGAACAAATGATATGTTCTAAGTTGATGGGATACCTTTTGATAATTTTGTGAAAGATGGGTGAAAAATACAAGGATCTTGATAGAATTTTGAAGAGAACTTACCAAACTGCCCATATTAAGTCACTTTTGGGCAGGTTGCAAAGAAAAATTCATATCTCCTTCACTACTCAACCAATTCCAATAATTCCAACTCCCAAAGTTTGCTAACTCAATAAGGAATACGCCATAAAAACAGTTTTGAAAAAAGATAACATTAAGATCTCCAAAACGCTTCTGTTTTCGACCCAAAATTCTGTAAGTTTCGGACAGATTCTGTACCCTTTCGTTTTTGCGATTTTTGGCTATTGTTTCTTATCGAAACCAATTGAAATCTTCACCCCACAAGGACTTATGGCTCTGATACCAAGTTGCACCAAGTCGGACCCGAACGATTAAGCTAAACTTGAGTTGTTTGCGGAATCAAGATTGGACCCTTCAAAACTCTTAGACATGAACAAAGATATGATCAGATTTGGACTAATCTTGGACAAGACTCTAAGCAAGCCGCACTCACTTTCAAGCCAATGCCCTCCAACTCACAAAATCGAAGAAAGATTCACTCAATTTGATCTTGGTGGATACTTGCCTATGATCTCTCTTTGCTTTCACTCACAAAGACAAGAAGATAGAATAGGAAATGCTCTTGCACTTTCCATTTGAAAGAGAAACTCCGTCTCTCGAACTCTAATTTCTTAGAAGTGTTTTTTTATTAATCATCCAAAGCTTCCTATTACAATAAGTAGATGCCTAGCACATGGCTTTTAAAAATACAAATAGGCATGTGACTTAATTAAAACTCACATGTTTATTATTTTTTTACACATTCAATTAGAAAACACTACAATTACTAATTGAATTATCTACGTGTGATGTACTGCTGCTGCTCTAATATTGTTGTTGGTCTGTACATAAGAGTTTCAAACGATTATATATTAATGCGCTACTGAACAACCAATGTTCCACCATCGTAAGGCCTAGCAAGACCTGAACCACACATGGTTCAGTACATCTAACCTTAACTTTTCTATGTAAATATGACTTAATCATAATCTGTCTGACTTTGCAAAAATATTTGATATAGATGATAACCTTAGAAAAACTTCCTTATCTTCAAAGAATCAAGCTGTCAAGATATAAGTTTTATCCCATACGAATTTTTCTTTAACTTATAACCCATAAGTTAACATCAGGTATCTCTCCTCAGAGATATATTTTCATTTTAATTTTTACCCACAAGAGTACTGTGAGATAATTAAAATATCATCAGGTACCACTTGTAACTACTGGTAAATCAGAACTTGAAATTTTTGAGTATGCACTAAGAAAATCAGAGACATGTGTTGTAGATGTTTCTTTACCATCTCTTATCCCTATGCTTTAGACTTTTATTCAAACTCACTATATCTGAGATGTTGCTTTAAATACTTTAGAAAGGGCTATTAACGCTCTCCTTTATTGGGTTCCTTAGTATTTTAAGACCAGGGCTTCCCCATTAGCACAATAGGTTCCTTAGTGGTTTAAGACCAAGGCTTCCCTACCTGCCCACCACCTCGATTTAACTATCAGGTGATACAACTCAGTATGCAACCATGATTTAACTATTTGGTTCAACCGACTGAGTCTATGTACAGCTGGGTGATTTTACTATGAGCCACTGTCTCAAAAAACGATTTTTACACAGCTGAGTAATTTATCTATCACTCCCTGTTTCAGATAATGTTTATGCCCATGCACAGCTGGATGACTTATCTATCATCCACTACCTCAGCTTAAACATGTAAGCCCAGCAAGGTAACCTGTTTATCACCCCCTTGCTTAAAACAAAATTGTATACAATTGGATGACTTGTCTGTCATCCACTAAAAATAATACCCTTATTTTTATGATTACAATCTGAATATCATAATCTTAAGAAAATATTTTTTACAAAGATATATTTATACTTTTTTATACATAATCTTTTTTCAACATTCTGATATTCCATTTGTGCCTAAGATTTTCTCCGTTGGCAGATTTCAATTTGTATGTACCATGGCCACAATCTTCTGACACAAGGTATGGTTCTTCCCACTTTTCTGACAATTTTCCGTGTTGTTGACTTTGAGTTTCTTTTGCGTTTTTGAGCACTAAATCTCCAACTTGAAAAGATTTGTATCTAATTTTTTTATTGTAAAATCTGGCAATTTTGTTCTGATATGCGGCCATTTTCCAGGCAGCGTTTTCTCTGACTTCATCCATGAGTTCCAGATCTAGCAGCCTTGATTCCTCATTTTACTCTTGATTAAGATGCTTTGTTCTCACTGTTTGGACACCAATCTCAACTGGCAAAAGTGCTTCTGATCCATAAACCAACCTGAAAGGAGTTTGGCTAGTTGCCTCTTTTACTATTATCCTTAAGGACCATAGGACATCATATATTTCATCTATCCACAGTGCTTTTGCATCTTCTAGCTTCTTTTGAAGCCCATGTAAAATCTATTTATTGGCTTCTTCTGCTTGGCCATTGCATTGGGGATTAAAAACTGAAGAATATGCTACAATGATCTTGAAATCTTCCAGATACTTTCTCAATGTTGCACAATCAAACTGGGTCCCATTATCAACAATGAGGACTCTTAGCAGTCCAAATCTAGTAATAATATTCTGCTAGATGAATTTTTCTACCTTCATGGAAGTGATTATTGCTAATGATTCTACCTCTATCCATTTTGTAAAATAATCTATCGCAACAATCAGGAAATTTTTTCCTCCTGCAGCAGTTTTGAATGGTCCCAGAAGATCCATTCCCCATTGAGCAAATGGGACTGGATTATGTATGTACTTCAATTCAGAAGCTGGTTGCATGATGTTTGGTGCAAACTTCTGACATTTTTCGCACTTCTGGACAAGATATTTAGCATCTTCAATTGCTGTTGGCCAATAATACCTTATTCTGAAAGCTTTATGGGCTAAAGCTCTTGCTCCCTGATGATGTCCACAACACCCTAAATGTACTTCTTTTAGGATGTAATCTGCTTATGTTAGTGTAACACATTTTAGCAGTGGTCCATTCTTGGCCTTTTTGTATAATTCATCACCTACCATACAATAGTGCAGGGATTTAATTTTGATCTTTTTGGTAAGAACTGGATCTGTTGGAAGCTCTCCACCTTGCTTATGTTGAATTATGTTTTTCATCCAATCTGGGAGATCACTATTTCCAACGTTGAAGACAGATGTGGCATCTTCATGAATTGAACTCACTGGTTTTACTTCAACCAAGACTGACCTTTCTAGATCCTGCATGCTGGAACTTCCCAGTTTGGGAATTGCATCCGCTTGCTCATTCTGTGCTCTAGGTAGTCTCTCTACTTGAACAACCTCAAACCAGGAGATCAATTCTTGAGCTTTCTTCAGGTATTTTTGCATGTTCAGATCTTTGGCTTCATATTCCCCTTTGATCAGATTCACCACTAGTTGGGAGTCAGTTTTCAGGCTGACCCTTCTGGCTTCAAGAGCTTTGCATAATTGTAACCTAGCAATGACAGCTTCATATCCAGCTTTGTTATTGGTTGCCTTAAATATAAATTTTAGGGCATACTCAATAACTTTTCCTTGAGGAGTGATCAATACCAACCCTGCTCCTGCACCAACAAGTCTGGATGACCCATTAGTTAACAGTTGCCAAACTGGTTCTTCATTGTCGTCCTTTATGACCCACTCTGCAAATATATATGCCAATGCTTGACGCTTTATTGCCCTTCTGGGTTCAAATTGTACTCCCAGGCCATTCAGCTCAACTGCCCATTTTGTTAATCTACCAGATCTTTCAATATTTGTCAGACGTTTTTCAAGTGGCATGTTAGTCAAGACCACAATAGTATGTGCCTCAAAATATGGCCTCAACTTCCTTGCAACTATTATAATTGCAAAAGCTGGTAGGGGCATCTACAATATAAAATTCCTAGGGAACCGTGTTGGTAACCCCTTGCTTATCGGTGATAGTAACTGGCAAAGTGGGTTTACCCAATGCCAGTACTGACTCAACGGAGAATCCCATTATTGGAGTGGTTGATCCGCATCCATCTGATCCCAGCAGGACTTGTAGATGAAATTTATTTCGGCTCCACTATCCAACAATACCCTATGTACAGTTTGGTCAGCAATATCAATGGCCATTACCAGGGGATCAGAATGAGGGTAAGACACACCCCTACAATCTTCCCTAGTACAAGCCATATCTGGCATGTAAAGTGGTTCTGCCTATTCGACCACTTCCATCAGCTCATAGCTGAGAGCTGTTGCTGCTCTTAAGTGTGCCTCAGAATCTGGCATCCCAGTTTCCTGGTATATCATAAGAATTTATTTTCTCTTTTTAGGGGTCTGGTTGGTTGTACCCCTTGCCTGTCCATATGTGTTACCTCCTAACCTGCTTCGAGGAAACATTCTCTTTTTGTACAGCTGGAAATATCCTCTCAGTATCATATCTTGAATATTATTTTTCAGAGAGTAACAATGTTCAGTCCAGTGTCCTGGACCATCATGAAACACATAATATTCTGTTTGATTTTTCCAACAATCTGTCCTTGGATAGGCTTCTGCCATTTAGGATCTTGGTTGTGCATAGCATATATCTTCGCCCTGGATTCAGTCAGCGGAGTATGTCTTTCATAACTTGCAACACCAGGAGCCTCAAATTCCCCTCTCCTGATCAAAATTTTCCCTATTTCTGTCTTTCAGACGGTTTCCTGACATTTCTTTCAGGGACTCTTTTTTGTTCCATGCTCCCTGTGATCGTTTTAAAATCTTTCACATCAACATGGGATTGAGCATATTCCCTGATTTCAGCCATTGTCTTCAGATAAGTCCATTGGTTGCTGAACTTTAAGGCCTCACTTTTAGGCCCATCAGAATTCAGACCCTGCTTGAAGGCAAAAGTCAAAATTTTTTCTTCACGATTCAGCACCTATAGACTCTCCTTATCAAATCTGGAGACATAATCTCTCAGGGACTCATTTTTCCCCTTACGTATACTAATCATTTCAATGGACTGTTTAGATCTGACAGTCCTTGAAGAGAAATGGCTCTTGAACTTTTCAGCAAGTTCATCAAAAGAAGATATTGAGCCTTCAGGGAGACTCTGTGCCCATTTCTGTGCAGTACCAGCTAAAGTCAATATAAAATTTTTACACCAACTCGCATCATTATGACTATCCATATCCATTTCATTGTTAAATGTAGCCCAAATTGATATGAGGACAACTTTCTCCTTTGTATGTCAAGTGTGCAGGAAACTTTACTCTTATTGCAGGAGAAACAGCAATGGTAGAAGAGAACAGTGTCTGACCAGAAAACCTGATTTTCTGATCCTCTGAAATCTGATGAGAGAAGCTTAACAGAGGGGCTTTCCATTTCATCTTTTGAATTTCTGGCTGCAAACTCTCAGCCATATGTTCGAAATCATCATCTCTTTCTTGAATTTTTAATGATGATGACGGAATAGTCTTTCCCTATCTGCTCTTGGCAGATGTTCGTTTTGTTGTCACTGACTCCTTTGTGATGATGCTCCAAGGCGAGAAGGGGTCCTATACCCGACATATCTCCAGCCAGATCTAGTATCCTCCTCTCTATCTCTGCTTCTATCAAGCCTTAACTGACTTCATTGATGATGTGAAGGGGGAGGAACATAAGACTCATCTCCCATCTCTTGTTCATACTCAATTGGAACATGTTCTCTTAAAATTGGAACAGCGTTTCCCGTTTTGTTTCTGACAGCATTTTCAATAGCTGCTGCCAGTTGGGAAATATCATTCCCAGTCAGGACATACTAAATCTGTAATTCCCTAGTAGGTTGGGTTTGTTGTGTCTGAGATCTTGACACACTCGGTTGCTCTCCTTGAGAACTTTTGGCTTGTCTCTGGGATCGTTTCTCATCAACTATTCTTTAGGCCATATTCCTAGAACTCCTTCTAAGAATATGCTTGTATCTTTCAGAATTGTGACTCTGATTCTGGGAATGGTTCGTCATTTCTCACATCTTTTTTGTAGAAAATTCTTTCTGTAACTTGTTCGCCAAAGAAAGAAATTTGCCCTCCTTCTAGCGCCAAATTGTTCCTGTATGTTTCTGTTGAACAATTAATGATTTTATTAATGTCCTGATTTGTGATTTAGTTAGAAGATTAAGCTGGTAGAGATTTGTTTACTTAATTCCTTGTCAAGTTATACAGTAAGGTCGTCAAAAGATAAATGATGGTGCTCAGATGACTTGCAAAACACACAATGGGTCAGTTAGGTCCGGAAGCTTTTTCTGGGGACCTACTCTATAGCCCAAGTCAGTATCAAGAATAAAAGATGGTTTGTCTAACCAGTCCTTCAAGATTCACAGTGGCAATCAGGTGGATTATAGCTTAGAGCTTGTTTAGACGTGAGATCCTTTTGTAATAAATGATCACATTAAATGTTCTTTGTAACGTTGCTTTGAAAATCAATGTGAATTTATGATATTCAGCTTAATTAATTATCTTAGTGAGTTCTTGATTTTGTTTGAATTTAAGTCTATCAAGAAAAAGTTATCTCATATATGGTACTTAGGTCCGTACTTATGGCAAATGATTTGGGAGAAAACATTCTTTTATCATTCCCAAGAGATTTCCTTTTGGCGTGTCTCAACCTCCTTCTTGCACGTGTCAAACATTAAGGTTGTATCAAATACTTTATTTGTCTCTTGTGGCCCACTTAACCAAGGTCTAATAAATGGTGTACAAGTGTCCTCAAATCTCACGTGACTATACCATACAACATGCTTTTGTATATCAAATTATATTCCTCCCTGGTCGTCAGAACCTCTTGCTAGATCAGAGATCTTCTCAGCTCTAAGTTGCCAGACTTTGATGTATTTGACTTTCTTTGACCATGATTAACTTCAATAATCTTTGAATTACACTTTTTATCCAAACAATGTCTTATAGAGAAGATATGATTGAAAAAACTTAAATGTTTATGAGTAGGTAATTATTTATCAATTAAATATTAATTAAGGATAGTTTGATCAAAATTGGATTGGAATAATTAGTGATAAATTATCATGTATATGTTAGAGTGGAGTGGTTTAACATTTGTAGTAGCTGTTCACGGCAAGAATAAACAAAAATAGAGTTGCTAAACGCGACGTACAAATAAGTAGTAATATGTACTATTGGCTATTGCCCATGAATATTTAACAGTTCCACAGCTGACAATGGTGAATCCAATATATCACTAATGTTAACATAAACCATTATAACGATTTCCTTTTGTTATGAATCATAAACCATTCAAATTTGTATTAAATTGCTACATTATTAAAAACAATACTTAACTAGAACAAAGATAAGACACGGTTGATCGTTAAAAAGTTGCTAACAGTAATAACACCATGTTAAGACGACCCATGTATTAGAGTAAAGGAATAAGAAATATTTATAACGATGTATTTTTTTACGTACTTAGATAACAATTTTAGAACCGAATATTTGAAGAAAAGATTTTAAGATATATTTTGCCATATTCTTTCAAAAGTGAAATTATTCAAAAAGGAAAACTATTTTCCTCTTTTGCTTCTCTACTTTTTTGATACTAAACATAAACTAAGTGATGTTTTTTTTGTATTTACTATTCTTTTTTCATTCCCTCTTATTGCTTTTCTATCTCTTTTAAATTGTTATCCAAATAAATATAATAATTACATCTTCCCTTGTGTTCCCTTCAATATCAATTATAACATAGGCGTCTTATTAGATGTTAAACTAAACAATTGGTTACATGATAATATCTCTTCTAACTTTTATATAATTGATATGATATATTGTTAAGTGAAAATTGTTTTTTTTTTTAAAAAAATTAAACTATCTTAGTATTAAAATAATGCTGCTCATAGAAAACTGTAGACAGGGTCTGGGGAAGAAAGGACGGCGACAACTCATACCCGTAAAGGAGAGCGCGATCAAAAAGAGTCCCTCAACTTGAGAACGATTAAGATGTGTTCCTGCCACTTAAGAGCTAAAAACAACGCAAATCTAGCTTAAAAATTAAAAATATAAAGTGCGTGGATTTGTTTTGGTGCTTCATACGAACACCGTTTTATATTTACACAGTGTTTACTTGGTATGATGATGAGTGTTTACTTGGGTCAATGGATCAATTTTACATTAAAATTTTTTTTTTATCAATGTTTGTTTTTAAAATAATGATAATCAATTTTTATAATCGGGTGAAATCGAGTTCGGTCATAGCCCTTATAGGAATAATGATAAACATTAGATCATTAAGTTTGTTTTGAACCATTCTTCACAGAATTGATAAATATTTAAGACTGGTGGCATTATGTTATGTGGTAAATATAATAAAGGGAAAGAATAACTTGTTTCAAATTTAAGGGAA
Source organism: Amaranthus palmeri (assembly GCA_019776075.1). Classification (NCBI taxonomy): domain Eukaryota; kingdom Viridiplantae; phylum Streptophyta; class Magnoliopsida; order Caryophyllales; family Amaranthaceae; genus Amaranthus; species Amaranthus palmeri. The sequence continues at coordinate 106,112 of JAAKBH010000724.1, forward strand.
AAATTAGACCAATTGTTGAAATTGAAAAATTGATTTTTTTTTTATTGAAATATAGTAATCTTGTTTTTCTTTCGGCCTACCCAGTACGTACGTATTTAAAAATTTTTAAAAAAAAAAAGTTGAAAGAGAAAGCAGTAAAAGAAAAGGCATGAGAAGTAGCGATTCATTGAATAGAATTGAATGTAATTATAATTAAAAATAAATACAAGTAAATGAAGGGAAGAGTACAGCTGAGGCTGAGGAGCTATAATTGTTGGTCTCATAAAAACATACATGTGCAGGGCTGATTTTAATTGCATCTTATAATAGAACTAAATACCTCTCTCTCCTTTTAATTTCTTCTGCTAGCTAGGCCTAAAACTATTTATCATAATTCAATTTCAATTCATGATGGATCCGGTTGAAGCTTTTATTTAATATTCTTGGTTGGAGCTTTTATTTATTGTCTATTTAATTATGATTTATTATTTTGGTAGAAAACACCTACTCCTCCTCCTCCTTCTCCTTACTTGATTTATACTCACTATTCATTCATTCTTGCTTATTGGTGGGTACATTTTTGCAGTTGCATCAATTTATCATTTATCAACAATTTATGATCTTAAATTTTTACGTATATTTGACATTAATGAGATGACAAAAAGAAATTATATGACGCATAATTAAAAAAATAAATTTAAAATTTACTTATACAAAGATTTTTCTTATATTTTATGTTCAGACACAAAAAATTTAAAAACGACACTGACTCAGCTAAACTAAGCTAACGGAGTAAAGGGTCACAAATGCAATGTGATTTAATAATCAACTTTAATATTTAAGAGATCATTGCTCTTGATAGAAAGCACCACCTCATTGCCAGACCCATTAACATCCATTTAATACTACTTCTCTACTTTTAAATTTTCAATTAATTTCTAATTAAATGTTTGAAAGGAACTACGTATACAACTTTTATATTATTATCTTGCTTCTACATTTATATTATTATTATTATTATTATTATTATTATTATTATTATTACAATTAAGGTAATGGTATATACATCCCTTAGCGTTGTTTGTATACGAGATGAACCTAAAACAATATTTATTAATTAATTAATTTTCACTACTTTGAAAATTTAATAATTAAGTTACTATATTTATTTATCTCTTATTTGGGAACAAAATAACTTTTACTCTCTTCCCATTGTCCCTTGTTATTAGAGGTGTTTGTTAGACTATAATAACATATCTTAGGGCCTCAACCATCAACTTAAACTTTTAGTTGAGTTGGTTTCTTGACATGGTATCAGAGCCAACGTGACAAGAGATCACGAGTTCGAATCTCAACCACCCCTTATTTAAAGTGGAATATTTAGCACCATGTATGAGGAAGGCATGTGTTGTATCAACACCAGCCCAAAGGGCTCTCGTGTGAGGGGGTGTGTTAAAAAAAATATATCTTGGAGCCTCAACCATCAGTTTAAGCTTTTCGTTGAGTTGGTTTCTTGACATTGTATCAGAAGCCAACGTGACAAGAGGTCACGAGATTGAATCTCAACAACCTCTTATTTAAAGTGGAATATTTAGCGCCATGTATGAGGAGGGCATGTGCTGCATCCACACTAGCTCGTGTGAGGGGGCGTGTTAGAGTATATCTTGGGGCCTCAACCATCAGCTTAAGCTTTTGGTTGAGTTGGTTCCCTGACAGTGTTCAATGGGTTGGGTTGAGGCGCATCGGGTCAAAATTTAAATAGGTCAGGTCAGGGTCGGTCATGTCAAATGTAAAATAGGCCAAGGCGAAAGCTTGTTTTTAATCCGATTGACTTTGTCCCATTTGTTAAAAGTTCATGTATAATAGTTTTTTATTCTACTTATGGCTGTTGGGCTGACACAACTATGTTTATAATTAAATTATATGAAAAGATAAAAAAAAGTGGTTAAATTTGTTTTTTTTACAACCAATTCTTATAATTTTATGACCCGGCCTGCTCGACACAACCCTCACCAAGACCCATTAACGACCCGACTCAATAATCATCCATCCTTAGTCCATTGGGTTGACCTGGCACGTTAAATACATCTGCTCCTTATGTATTTTTTGCTATTATGAAGTTCTAATAGGTTCACTCTAATATATTGTAATTAGGGCTATATACTATTATCCTTATTATAATGAATATTAATTATTACATAAAGTTAAATGATCTTAAGCCTCAATTTCTTGCACAATATTTAAGATACTATATGTTATTAAAAAAATAAGACTTTGATATTATTTGTATGGTTTTCTTTTCCTCCTCTTTCCCCCCAAACTTTTGATTGGGGTACATAAGCTTTTATATTTCTAGGATTTATATTTACCACTTTTGATTGGGGTAAGCTTTTATATTTCATCCCTCGATGAAAAAATTATTTTAAAAACTCTCAATTATTCGCGGTCTAAATATAAAACTCCCAACTGTTGATTATATTCAAAATTCCTAATTTTAGGTTCATTTTAATTTTAAAACACCGACAATTTTATAACCTATTTAACCGGTTACCATTTTGTTAAAATGAGAGGGTACGTGAAGTGTCGTGTAAGGTCAAAGGGAGTGAGGTGATTCATAAATACAATTGGGTCTCACTACTTCTCAACTAAAATCAATTTATCCGGTTATAAGTCATCTTGGACTTTAGATATAAAATGAGCCTAAAGTTAGGAGTTTTAAATGGTAATCAATTGTTGGGAGTTTTATATTTAAACTACGAACAGTTACGAGTTTTTAATGTAATTTTCCCTTCCACGATTTATCAGCGAGTATTTAAAAAATTAAATATCAAATAAGTTATCAATAATCTTATACAATTTAATTATTTCAAATTTAAAAATATATCTCATGTTATCACCAATATCGGTATTGTTATTTTTATTGTCACTAAAAAAAAGCTACTCTCCGCTAATTTTAATTCCTCATGTTATTTAAACTTGAATAATATTTTCTCCAACCCACAATTATTGTCGCATTTTTTTATTGGGTAAGTACACCTCAAAAATTACATTTCTATTTTTATTCATGATTTTTTTTTTACCTAATGTTATTTAAACTACTTCCAAAATGTTATTTAAACTTATACCTCATGTTTACACAAGTATTGACCAAAATATTTCCATTTTTACTACTTCCAACACTACAACATAATTTAATGACATTTATTAGAGTCTTTAGCAGCATATTAAAAAGTCACACTAAAGCTTTTAGCGACATATGATCTAGTGACATTTTTCTTAAATGCCACTATAGACTATAGTGACAATTACATATGCCACTAAAGACCAAATTAAGTGTCGCTAAATCACTTTATGGTGGAATTTAAAATAAAAACCAATAATTATTACTATAAACATATGAATCAGTGGCATTTTTTTAATGCTACTAAATCCAATGTCGCAAAAAGCTAAATTTGTTGTATTGCAATACCTCAACTACCACCTTTACAATTAATATAATCAACTAAAATATCCTATCTTTTTCGTGGATTTTATCCCACTTTTAATATTGTTACCAAATTAAATAGGACAATAAATATAAATTAGGAGTATCATTTTTACGAAAATGTCAACAAACTAGTTTAATAGTAGTGAAGTTCCTTATCATAAAATAACATTGTTATGGATTGTTGTCAAATTATGGGAAATATGAGCCGAGTGGAATTAAAGTCAAATCATTAATACAAAGAATAATAATTAAAAAAATAGCTTTGTAGAAGTATATTCCATGTGACTTAGATTACGGCATGAGGGGGGAGTTTCTTGTATACTCACGCAACCATACAATGACTAGCCGCACCTGAGACTGGGTGAGAGCATCCGCATATTACAGCATTATGTTTGACTTCATTCTTATCCATTTCAAAATTTAGTTTTCTCTTAATTTAGACGTATATACTATTATAAATAGGGTTATAAATTCTGTTACTTGGTCGGATTTTGGGTCGGATTTCACATCGTTCGGATATTCTCGTGTTCAGGTTCCCATGTGCTTTGAATCGGTTACGGGTCTAGAGGTGTTCATTCGGCTGATCGGGTCGGTTTCGGACATATGTCATTCGGTTCGGTTTTATCTCGGATCGGTTATGTTTTCGGCTGCTTGTTATGGCGGGTCCCACTCAGGTTGGGTCGGTTAGTCCCGGTTCGGCCACAAATCGGTTATTCAAACTATCGGATTAACATCGGTCCGGTGCCGGTTGAAGCTCGTGTCGAGTGTTAATCGGTGTCGGGTTGTCATCGGTTAATATTTGGTTCGGTTTTGTCGGGTACAAATCGGGTTTGGTTTTTTAGAAAAACAGAATCGGCTACATATTACTAATTACTATCGATCAAAAACAAAATAGTTAAAATGCAAATCAATTAGTGATCATTATTACTTTGTTACTTTTACATGTTTGATCGAAAATTAAAATATAAAGTTCTATAAATTTTCCTCTAGTATGATTAAAAGTAGTTTAATTAACATTGACCTTTGATTATTAGCTCTAAATATATGAAATCATGTATTATTAGATTAACTAACAAAGTGATTGAATATAAGTATATCATACTTCTATCTTAAAAATTGCTTCAGATTTAAAGCAATTTGATCAAAAATTAGTTCGGGTTAAGTCGGTTTTAGCCGAATCGAGTTCGGTTTCGAGCATGATACGGGTCGGATATGACTCGGGTCGGTCATTTTTAGGTTCGGGTAATCTCGGTTAACGGTTATGTGTCGGTTACAAAACTCGGTTACAGTTCGGGTTCAACTTTCCCATTTTCGGTTGTCAATCAGCTCGGGTACAACATCGGTTCGGGTATTGTCGGTTCGATAAACCTGAAAGGGGAAGATATTTTCAGGTCGATTTACTTTAGGTTTCGGTTCGGGTTTTCGAGTCGGGTCACTTTTGAACAGCTCTATACGGGTCCAATCGAGTGCAGGTTTGTATCGGGTTAATCACACTGGGTCGGTTTTAGTTTCGGTTTCAGTTCATATCCATTCGGTTTGGCTTGTATCGGGTTTCGTTAATACAATTCGGATCCAAATCGGTTACTTGCAGGTTAAATCGAGTTCGATTAGACTACCGATCGGATAATTTCTTTTTTAGGTTAACGTTAATTCGGATTATCACGGTTCGGGTTGACTTCGGATCAATTATATCATTTTTTTGTTGTGCTTTTAGTTATTTTTATGATTCGGGTCGATTAAAATCCAATTCAATTAAGTTTTAAGTCGAATGAAATTTATGGTTATTATACAATTAATTTATGTTGAAATCGTTTGTGATTGGAGAATGGAGAGTTGTAGTCAGTTAATTAAGTTGTCAGTTAATAGACAAATTTGGTTTAGCCTAAGATAAAGTCGATAAGATTTGATTGTGGGCCTGCATTTATTGTTTCATTTTAGCTACACAAAACTTGATTCAGTTCAATCAAACTTGTTATTAACTGAATTAAATTTGATACGGTTAAATCAAATTATATCGCTTAATCACATTGTAGAGTTAATCTCGAATGTCGATTATGGGTCATTTTGGGTGGGATTACGTCGAGTATCTATCGGGGTTAAAGAGGGGTTCGAGTTGTAACAGGTCGGGTGCAAATCGAGTTCGGTTAACCACATTGTCGTGTCAATTTCGGGTGTCGGTTGTTCTCGAGTCATATACCGGTTGATTATTGGTCTAAAATAATCGAGTACATGTCGGGTTACGGGTCAACATCAGTTCGAGTTTCGATCGGTTACAGGTCACTACACCTCTTGTCAACCAACGGGTCGGATAAAGGTCAATTTCGGGCGGTATTACAGGTCGGGTCAATTTTTTACAGCCCTAATTATAAATGCTAAACATACCTAGTGGTTATTTTCAAAAGATATGTTATATATATATATTCTATGTACTCTTATTTTGTTATATAAATTATTGTAATTAGATAGATTTCCGTGCCATTCACGAAAATTGAAACAAAGGTTTTTCATTTAATTTTATATTTGTATAATATTTGTTTTAAAGATTATTTAATTTAAAGATTACAAAGAAAGTAATTTGTTAGTATTTTAAATATTATAAATATATACCCCAGTTTTCATACTATGTCACTTTAACTAATATGTCGATTGTTGTTCAATGACCAAGATGTCACTTCTTGATCTCTTTTAGGTAAAAAAATATATTCTGGTGAGATCTTATATTTATATTTTGATAACTATATTTTTATGAATAAATTTATATTAAAGCTTTAATAAATTAATATGAATTTATTTTTTATAATGAAGCTTAATTTTTTTGAATAATTGAATGATTTTTTGAAATTTTTTAAAAAGGGTAAAAAAAATATTTCAAATTTGGTCTCATTTTTAAAGATATTGGAAAAACATTACCGTTATTATGATTTTTTTAAATAAACTTATTTATAGATGAAATTACTCATTTATTAAATAAAATTATATACTTTTTTAAGCAAATTGGAATAGGAAATAAGCAGTTAATGACATGATCACATGAATTTAGAGAAATACAGCAATAGGTCACTCTTTGACCTTATCCATTGTAATAAAATGTGGCTAAGAAAGTACAATTCATTCGTGAATTGTACGTGCTTAGTCACTCTTGTTCTCACAACCATGTCAGGGAGAACATGTAGTTTGCATGTACTTTAGGGTATGTGTCATGCCATGTGAGGGAGTGCATGTAGTTTAGGGTATATGTCTTGTTGTGGTGCATGTACGAGTCCACATGTCATAGGAGTACTTGCATGTATGTTGATTTTGCATGTGTGTTAGTGTATTTGCATGTGAGTGAGTGTTTGGTTTTGACACATGTGGTTTGGGTGCTTGGTGTTTGGACGCATGTCATATGGAGCTTGATGTGTGCTTTGTAGTTGCATGTATGTTGGCTATATAATGCTTTAGGTTGATTTCAAGGTAAGCAAAATGCAAAATTCTGATTTTTTTTTTTTGTAAGGCTTTGTTGCTTTCTCAAATACCTTTCTTGTTAACCAACTATATTAGGTGTTTTAAGGTGTGTATGCTTAGGCAATAGGTAATTTCTGTATTATGGGAAATGTGATTCATGGTATGGGATCAAATGTTTTATTGTGGTTTTAAGTATATTGGTATGGTTTAAGAATTGATCATGTTTGGCATTGTATTGTTTTTTGATTGTCTTTTTACTGTGTTTTTGTGGTTGGCTAGAGTAGATTAGGTTTATTCATCTTCATATATATGGTGTTTACATTTTGTAACTTACTAACGTTGGGTTTAATTTTGTAAAGTCTTGACGGATGCAGCTAATGCTTTAGGAAATGAAGTTGGTGGTTTTAAGATCAGTAATGACTAAAGGGGCAAGGTGTGTTCATCTCTTTTGTCGAATATATGCTATAATGGCCATCAATTGCTGTTTGCAAGAATTTATATCAGTGATGAATGGTCTTTACAATGGTTGGATCACAAATGGAATGTATGCTTAATAGATATTGTGTATTTAGGGAACTATGTTTTATTTTTTGGTAAGGGGGATGCACATGTTTTGATCCTCAGATTCTTTAAAGTAGCAATGAATTGTAGTAGAGAAGTATTATTATTGAGTATACAATACTATTAAGTCTTGCAATGCAGCCTAGCGCTGATTAGATGTAAAGGGTGTAAGGAATTATCAACTTGGCTTCTATGGTTGATACGTATATACTTCAGTTGTGTATCTTAGTAGCTAATTTGATGGTTTACTACACCTTTTGTAGCTTATCAGTGTTAACATGCATAGAAAAACTATATGGAATCATCTATCCAACAATACTACTTTTTTTCTACAATTCATTGCTAATTTAAAGAGTATGGGGATTAGTACATGTGGTCTACTTAGCTTTTTGCTGCTTGTGAGAATTACAATCTCAATAAGGTTGTTTGTTGTAAGAAAGTTATGGTGGTATACTTAGCTTTCTACTGCTTATGAGAATTACATTCTCACTAAGGCTGTGTATTGTAAGAAAGTTTCTCTTTGCTTAATAAAGTTTGGTTTTTGTACTAGAATATGTACTTTGCATTTATTTATTTGTTCAAATGTTTTATGGTTTTATTACTTTGTTTGGGTTTATCATTTGATGTCTGTTGTTTCTAATTTGATGAGCTATAGTTTAGTCTTAATATCTTTTTTTGTTTTAGTCAAAAATATTCACTCAATTGTTGAAAAACATGTGGTTATGGATTATGTTTTGGCTGATTTTGTTAAATGATGCATAAAATTTGGGTAGACAAACAATCAGGGCTTTGAGGGGATTATGATGTTACTTAACATGTAAGTGTGTACTTTTGTGTCTATTCTTAAGGACAGTAGTCTAAGATCTCTTTTGCATGTCTATCAACCTTTTTTGATTCATTTGTTGTTGCATGTTTCTCAGCTATGGGTAATGGTGTAGTGCTTAGTTTCTTCTTTCATTTCTTTCCCAACAATTTTTTTAGTGCAAATGTATCCAATTCTGTTTTGATGCTCTAATTGGGTATAATTGATTTTATAAATTTGAGATTGGGATCAGATTGGTTGTGGTAATGGATACAAAGATTGTGGTTAAGTTTATAAATGGTTAATTATCAAATATTATAGTCTTAGTTTGCGATATTATAGTCTTTTGACTAGAAAGATGTATTTAAATTATCAAATTATATTGTTGCAAGGAATTTTTTCTCTTCTGACAAAGAATAATGGTTGTTTCTGAATTAAATTAGATTGTATTCTAATTTATTTTTATATGTTGAAGTCATAATCTTTGCATTGTTGTTGTCGTCTCTTTGATCACTGTTAGCTATCAAGGAGCTGTACAAAGAAGATATTAAGAAAGATTTAAGCTTCGATGATCGATGAGGGATGTGACTATAGTAAGAAGACAATCAAGCTTTCGAAGATCTTTTAGAACGGTACAAGATGAATGAGTATTTGACTTTCTTCAAAGGAGTGTGTTCTATTAAGGATAAGGATTACAAATTATTATGATCAAAACAGAATACAGTGACTTGAGTATATATAATTTGTGGTGTATGTATTTTCTATATGCATATGAGTGTTATATAAGTGTGTGCAGGATTTATGTAGGAATGTGCAATCTGCAAGGGAAGTTGATCTGGTATGTCTGCAGCATACAAGTTATGTACAAGCTTCAAGGTATATAATGATGCTTGCACCAGTTTATAAGGAAGAGTCCTATACATCAGTACAAGGTATATATAGTTATAAGATAAGGACAAGAAGCTTTATTAATCTGTTGTGTTGGCTGTATTAATCTTGATGTAATAAGGTTGTTATATAGTGTAGCTTTTAGTTTGGAGTTAGTTATAACTAGCTCGAGTTAGTTAGTTACGAGTTAGTTATACCAGCTTATCTGCAACCCCTAGGGACCTAATACTAATATTCATGTTAGAAAGCTCCACTGATGCAATGGGGTCAAACCATGCATTATAAATCGACGTAACCGAACATGAATGATGATCAACCAATACGGCTTCAATCGAGTGATCTACAAACAAATGCTCACTGTCACCCGATTTATCAACAGGAAGAACCAGCCTATTTTCCACAATGTCTAGTGATTTACTAACCTAATCTAACGATTTCGAGGGTGAACACGACATACTAACATCCAACTTATCTTTCCATTTCATATTTATTAAAGGGTTAGGCCATGGGCATGAGCTTTGATGAGTCTCCTTCACCGAATCATCAAAACCACCATGATCAGGAAGTAATGTAATTCTGGTATCATTCTTATGGCGTACTTTAGTCCAAACAAGCATACGAGCATGGGTGAGAACTAATCATATTTTCAGTATTTTGATCAAGACACACAACAGGACCCCATTTTCCCCGAATCTTTTTTAATGTTTTCCGAGCGCCAACTTTTCGGTGGGATTCCAAAACATTAAATCGAAAGACAACGCTCACTGAAATATTCACCTTCAGACCATCTACATAAGTCTTCAAACAAGTTCCAAAGTTCACAATAGAGTAGTCACTTCACAAACTTGCGCCATTTCCGCTATAATGGCGAAATCAAGCTTCTTCACCACCTCTTTGTTTTCATCAACATTCAACGAGAATAATACAGGGATCACATTATTATTGTTTTCCTGTGACCTATCTATCTTCTTCCCCTTCGATACATCCACATAACGTCGATCATCTCATAGTGCCGATTTTCTAATCATCTGACTACCTCAAGGGTTCATCATATTTGAGAAGCCTACGTCCAGGTTTTTGGTATTAACTGTGTTACTTGTGTTACCATTTGCCCTTGTCAGCTTATCATATTTTGCCAAAAAAAACAACAACCTTCTTACCAATGCATATGCAGCCATCAAAATACAGTATTGCCTAAACTGCTTCACTTCTCTTTAGAAGGGCAAATGGTAAGAAGGGCACAATACAGTAGGGTGCACATTCTTTTCACCCATAGGTGGATTAGTCTTAGTCATAGGTTGATTGTTGGATTGTGAGACCCTTCTCTTTGAATATTGTTCTGTGAGCATGGCTTGCTCCCCAGCTAGAGCTACAGTCAAGTGAGGCACAGTGGCTACCTTCATCCTTAGGTCTTCTCTCAGTCCACCAAGGAACTTACCTACCCTCATATCCTCTGAATCCCTAATGTCACATAGCATAGAAAGCTTCTCCTACTCTTGGATATATTGTGCTACTGATTTGTTTCCTTGACTAAGGGTATTCAACTGCATGGAAAACTGCTGGATGTAATTACTAGGAACATACTTCCTTCTAAGGATTTTCTTCAATTTTTCCCAAAAGTTGATCTTGACCTTGCCCTCTCTCACTCTCTGTCTCTGAATTCCCTCTAACCAAGTTGCAGCTAGCTTGGTTAGCTTTACCTTAACCACCTTGAATTGCTGGTCTTCTGGGGTACCTTTGTACTCTAAATAATTTTCTATGCTAGCTTCCCAATCAAGGTAGTCCTCAGGGTTCAATGATTGACCAGTAAAGTCAGTGATGTCTACCCTTAAGCTCTTATCATCATGGTTATTTTGAGGTGTTCTGTCCTGAGGTGTTAGCCCTAAGGTGTTTAGTCTTTGGTTTAAGGCCTCTAGGGTCTCCTCAATCAGCAATCTTCTATCCTCAACATTCATGATGGATATTGTCACAAATTGAAACAAATCTGGGTGGGAGGATCTTCAACACAGGCCAAGGAAGGCAGCCAGCCCTTGGTCCTTCTTTTCTTGACAAGGAAACACACCCAAATTCATTCAAGTGACACAAACAACCGTATTCTGTTTATCAATGTTTGGGACTATTTCTTGAGTCAAAGACTTGAGTCTTTGAACACTCAAGGCCAATCGATCCCCTAACATACTAAGGACTACTCTTAGTTGAATTAGGAGAGGGTCTTGTACTACTAAAGACCTGTTAAGTGTTCATACACACCCACAAGAGACAAAGGACTGAAATCCAATGAAATGATTTTTATTCCAACTAAACTGAATTTTACAAGCCCCAAGCCCTCTACATATAGGCTTTGATGAGTCAGGCAAACATACATGGGGCTTTGGTGCACGTTTTCCCCTCACGAAGTTTTTATACCACGCTTTTGGGGCTTTCAGGTTGAAATGTTTTTGTCTTTCTTTATATATATATATCCGAAATTGTGAAATATATATATATATATATATATATATATATATATATATATATATATATATATATATATATATATATATATATATATATATATATATATATATATATATATATATATATAGGGGAGGGATCCATTGAGAAGGGGTCTTAAAATGAGAAGGATGAGAAGGATTTATAGCCATCGATCTTATGAAAATCTAACGGGTGAAAATCATCTTTCTCGTCGATTTTTTCTCCATTTTATGTTATGATTTAAGGTTACTATGTTTTTAGAAAATGATACTATGTTATGATTAAAGGTTACTATGTTTATTTTTAAAAGTTACGATGTTCTGTTAAGATTGAGAGAACACAGTAACTATACATAATCAAAGTAACCCTTATTCATAACATAGTATCTATTTCTAAAAACATAGTAACCTTAAATCATAACATAAAATGCAAAAAAAAAAACCGTGTAAAAGCATCATAAACCGCGTGCAAGGATGTAAACTCATCCTGACCATTGATCTTTCATCTAAACGGCTGAAATTGCTTCTTACCCTTCTCATTTTAAGACCCTTTCTCATTTGATCCTAAATCTATATATATATATATATATATATATATATATATATATATATATATATATATATATATATATATATATATATATATATATATATATATATATATATATATATATATATATATATATATATATATATATATATAGGGGAGGGATCCAATGAGAAGGGGTCTCAAAATGAGAAGGATGAGAAGGATTTATAGCCATTGATCTTATGAAAATCTAACGGATGAAAACCACAATCGCTACTTCTTTTTTTTTCTTCTTCTCCATTTTTATGTCATAATTAAAGGTTACTATGTTTTTAGAATATGATACTATGTTATGATTAAAGGTTACTATGTTTAGTTTAAAATATACTATATTCTGTAAAAGATTAAGAGAAGACAGTAACTATACATAATCATAGTAACCTTTTTTCATAACATAGTATCTGTTTTTAAGAACATAGTATTTTTAAAAAATGATATATTGAACCGGTTCAGTATTAAAGAAATTGGATAATAGTACAAGTTGAACCGCGTGCAACTTAAAAAATGACCAAATTACATCTATCCATTGATCTAAAAAATGAACGCTTCAGATTACTTCTCACCCTTCTCATTTTGAGACCCCTTCTCATTTGATCCTAAATCTATATATATATATATATATATATATATATATATATATATATATATATATATATATATATATATATATATATATATATATATATATATATATATATGTATAGATGTAGGATCAAATGAGAAGGATTTTAAAATGAGAAGGATGAGAAGGATTTTTGTTTGATTTTTTTGGTTACTATGTATCCAAAAAAGGATACTATGTTATAAAAAACGAACATTTTAAAATTGATGACATAGTTACCTTTCTGTGCAACATAGTTACTTTTACAATTATATGTTTTTGGCTCAATCATGACCATAGGTATTTTTATGTATGTGAAATCAAGAGTGTAGAATCTTTCTTACCCTTCTCATTTTCAATATCCTTCTTATTGGATCCCTCCCCTATATATATATATGTATATATATATATATATATATATATATATATATATATATATATATATATATATATATATATATATATATATATATATATATATATATATATATATATATATATATATATATATATATATATATATATATATATATATATATATATATATTTAAAACTTTGGATGTAGTATATAAGAAGACACTAGTGGAAAAATCTCCAATTGCTGCGGTTTTTTTTGCCATAATAGGCTGCGGTTTTGACTCGCAACCCTTGGAGTAGCAGCAAATGATATTTTATTATTGGCTGCGGACATTACAACTGCAGCTTTTAGTCATTTTTAAAAATAAAAAAAAACCATTGGCTGCGGACATTTACAACTGCAGCTCTTTAGTCATTTTACAAAATTAAAAAAATTCCAGATTTAGAAATCTAGAAATCAAAAACGAAATAAAATACAATGAACGAAATAAAAAACGAAGTTTCAAGAACAAGAAATAAAGAAAATGAACAAAAATAAACGAAATAAACAGAAACAAAGAAAACGAAAAAAAAAATTTAGATCTAGAAATCTAGAAATCAAAAACGAAATAAAATACAATGAACGAAATTAAAAACGAAATAAATAGAAATAAACACAAAATAAACGAAATAAAGAAATAAACGAAATCTTCCAGATTACAAGAATAGATGAACCCATTAAAGAAACCCAATAAACATTAAACATTAAAAAATACAGATGAACATAACCTAGAACAAATATAAACAATTACTTTACAATATATTTACAATAAAATCTAACAAAAGAAACAAATGAAATAAAAAAGCTAAAACCTAGATTTGTTAGAAAATGAGTTTTTTGCACCTTCAAGATCATCAGATTGCAATTGAACATAACCCTTCTTCGAAATTAATTCCAAATTATCTAAAGAACATCTCGTTTTTCAATGAGATGAAGAACATCCATATATTTTTCAAAATTTACAAAACGAGAGGGTTTATTAGAGAAATCGAAGAAGAGGTGCAGTGAAATCGTTTTTTTTGGGTTTAGGTGAAATCGAAAACGAGAGGGTTTCTTTTAGAAAACGAGAGCAGTGAAATCGAGAGCAATGAAATCAAAGATCTGTTAGAAAATGAGAGGGTTCTTTTTGGGTGCAGTGAAATCGAAGATGAGGGTTTCTTAGAGCAAGAATTCAAATGAGAGGGTTAATTTCTTAGAGAAAGGAATTCAGATGAGGGTTTTTGAGGGTTTCTTAGAGAAAGGAATTCAGATGAGGGTTTTTTAGGGTTTCTTAGAGAAGGAATAGCTTTTTATATGGAGGCGGTTTAGGGTTTATTGGGCTAAGGGTTTGCTGCGGCCCATATTAAAAGTATCTTATTTGCTGCGGCTCATATTAAAACCGCAGCCAATACCTTACTCAATATTTTTTTTAAGTTATTTGCTGCATATCTACTAGAAACCGCAGCCTTTAAGCTATTTTTAGTTCCGCCTTTTTTTCCTTCCATTAAAGGCTGCGTTTTTTAGGAACCGCAGCTAATTTTTAGCAGCCAATAGCTTTTTTTCCACTAGTGAAAAGAAAAAACACACTGATACTTGGGAGCCTCGTCCCCGCCGACATAAAAAAACCCCGCGAGGGAAAAAAGCCATTGGAAAACGAGGTCTAAGAATCAGGCCACTCAAACATCGCATAGGAGTGGGCTATGCATAGAGTATCAGTCCAAAAATAAAAAGTGGGGGAGCACCTTACACACTAATTTAGGGAGGGCCTAGCACCTTACACACCATATTACACAAAACAAATCACCATAAACATCACCCAAAAGCACCAAAAAAGCTAATCAATACAAGCCTATACAAGGGGAATAAAAATTAGAAAATGGTAGATCGAGGCCCGGCAATTCCTTTGCCCAAATGCTGATACGGATCTTCAAGATATGAAGAAAGTACGAGGCATTCCTAACCCCATTTTCGAATTTAATCTTGTTTCTCTCAAACCATATTGACCAGATCACACATCCTAATGTCATCTTCCATAGCTTTCCTCTGCATCGTCTCTTGGGCACCAACTTGGTCCATGAAAGAAAGAAACTAGTGCATTGATTATATAGCACTCCAGAAACGCCCGACCAATTCAAGACCTGCATGCAAACACACCAAGAGATTAAGCAAGTGAAAAGTACATGAGCATTAGATTCAATTTCACTTTCACACAATGGACACAACGCATTTGACGGGTCGATCAATCCTTTATTTACCAACAAGTCCCCTGTTTTCAATTTCTCAAGATTTGCAAGCCATAGGACCAATTGAACTCTAGGTGGGATCTTTATCTTCCAAATCAAGTTTGATATGGTTCTTGGAAGGATAGGGTTGTAGGATTCATATAACTTTTCCACAATTTCACCAATCGGAAATTTCCTACATTCTTGACCATGCCAACCTACACCATCTATTTTGCCCAATTGGGGCATGATTTTGATCCACAAGAATAGATAATCTTTCCAAATCAACTAGTTCCCATTCTTACAGAGGACGCCTCCAAGAGAAGTTCCAAGTCCATTTTCCATCGTGCCATACTCCCATCTGACTAATCAAAGCTTCGCACTGATCCGAGATAGAGAAAAGTCTGGGAAATACCACCTTCATTGGCCCTAAAGAGCACTATTTGTCATGCCAAAAAAGGGTTGTGTTTCCATTCCCCACACGTGCCACTAAACCTGCTTCCACAATTAATCTGATTCTTGTTGTATCTTCATCATTTTTCATCAGATTAGCCCAAGTACCACTCTTTATACCACTAAAGGACTCAGAAGATGCCTTCAACCCTTTTATATTATAGATTGATATTAGAATTCGCTTCCAAAGAGTATCATCTCTTTCTGAGAATCTCCACCACCATTTAAAGAGTAAAATCAGGTTCTTGTGCATGATATTACCCACTCCAAGTCCACCTAAGCTTTTAGGGAGCATGATTGATGACCACTTTATAGTAGGTGTTCTCATAATATCATATGTATTCACACCCCAAAAGAACTTCCTCTACAACTTCACGATCTTTTGTACTACTGACTTTGGCATTAAGAACATACTCATGTAACATATTGGCAGGCTATTGAGCACACTTTTGATCAAAGTGAGCCTACCCGCTCTAGAGAGAAGCTTTTCTTTCCATGAAGAGAGCCTATTTTCGATCCTTGTTACTACCGGTTGCCAAGCTGAAACTTTGTTCATAGATGCACCAAGGGGTAACCCAAGATAGGTGATGGGACATATTGCATGACTGCACCCATTCCTCAGCGCAACACTTTCCACCCATTCAAGATCATCCATACTCAAGGAAACGATATTTGATTTACTATAGTTCAAGGTAAGCCCTGACATCAAAGCAAAAACATCCAGAAGACGAAAATAGTTTGTGATCACCATGTCGTTCTTAGGAACGAATATCAATGTATCGTCTGCAAACTGGACGTGTTTAAGCCTAACCCTATCTTTCCCAAAACACACACCTTCAATAATATTTAGCTCCTCTACCTTTTTCAACATACATACAAGTGCTTCACTAACAAAGATAAAAAGATAGGGAAATAGTGGGTCACCTTGTCGTAAGCCTCTTTCCATCTTCACCGGTTTGAGGGGGGAGCCATTAAGTAGGATTGACAGTGACGCCGAGCTAATACATGTCATAATCCACTTCATCCATTTTCTTCCAAAACCCATCTTTTCCATGACCTGTTTCAAGAATGACCACCTCACAGAGTCGTAGGCTTTCTAGAAGTCTAGCTTAAGGAGGGCACCAGGAATCTTTTTCTTCTTTAACACGGCAATAGCTTCATTAGCTATCACTACTCCATCTAATATCTACCTATCCATCACAAAGGCGCTCTAGGATTCATCAATTAGAGGAGCTATGACCTCTTTAAGTCTAATTGAGAGGAGTTTGGCAATGATTTTATATAGCGCTCCCACCATGCTTATTGGTCTAAACTCATCAATCGAAGTCGGATTCAGCACTTTTGGAATTAGCGTAACCCAGGTTATATTGATGGCACTAGCTGCATCCCCATGCTCCAGAAACTGAGTCACAAACCTAATGATATCATCACCAATTATGTACCACATTTCTCTGACAAATTTAAAGTTAAACCCGTCGAAACATGGTGCTTTATCTACACCACAAGCCCACACAACTTGGTTAACCTCCTCTCTTGAGGGCAACACCTCTAGGAAATGCACTTGCTCAGAGCTCAACTTAGTGTGATTACCCAAATCGAAATCCAACTCAGGCATGTTAACTTGGGTGAATCTATCTGTAAAATATCTGTTAATCTCATTCTTGAGGTTTGTTACTCCACTCACCATTCTTCCCTCAATATTCAACCGGGTGATTTCATTTTTTTTACTTCTGATCATAGTTGGGGAATGGAAGAACTTAGTATTGTGATCCTTCAAGCTAAAACCATATGTGCGGGCTTTTTGTCTCCAAAATCTCTCTCGTCGAATAAGCCATGCTTGGTGGTGGCTCTATGCAGCTCTCAACCTAGCACACTCCATGTTATCTAGTTGTCTACTTTCCCCAATCATTTGTAGCTCATGAACCACATCCTCCACCTTAAGTATATTATTATCCATGCACCCAAATTTCTCTTTACTCCAGCATCTCAGTGGGCTTTTCAATGCTTTCAACTTATTGAACACACTCAGATCAGGTAGATCATTCCATTCCCTAGTGACAACTTCTTTGAATTCAGGATTCGAAAGCAATAATCAAAGCTCCTGAAAGGTTTAGGCCCCCAGTTTTCGGCTTTCTCTAAGGATAGGAGTATTGGGTTATGGTCGGAGAAGCATTTTTTCAAACCTTCAAGGCGCAAATTGGGGAAGTATATAAACCACTCATCATTGCGCAATCCTCTATCAAGTTTAGTTTGAGAGTTACCTCTACCCCATGTGTATCTCATCCCCTGCAAAGGAATGTCAATAAGGTGTACATCCTGAGACCATTCCACAAAATCTCTCATGCTAGGCACATTTCTAGGATGTCCACTTCTTTCCCATGAATGTAAAACCTCATTGAAGTCCCCCATCATTAATATAGGTTTATTGATGCCCTGCAAGAGATTTTTCAATTCCTCAAACATAAGATGTCTCCCAGCACTATCATTAGAGCCATAGATGACTCTCACATAGCATGTGAAATTACTCTTAACAATTTGACCCTCCAAAATTATCCAGCGATCCCCCAAATATCTCTGGGTAACACAAAAGCATGTTGCGTCCTAAATTGCACGAAGACCACAACTATTTGTACTAGAGGCAAGACATTCGCACCAATCATACCCATCGCCACCCCACATTATTCTAACTCTTTTATTAAAGGAGATTTTATGCTTCGTTTCAACCAAACCTAAGAAAGAGATTTTCTTTCTACCAATCAAGTTCCTAATACTAATACATTTTTCGCCACACCCAAGGCCCCTGACATTCCAACATAGTAAATTCATGGAAACAATAAAAAACACCAGTAAAATGGAAAGAGGGGTTCTTACAATCTAACCCAGAATCGGGTTGGCCTCTTCCATCACCATGAGCCTCTTTGATTTTCTCAGATCCGATAATATTGCTTTCTCATCAACGGCTTTGATGCCCAATGTTTTTGCGGTGTTCCATGTTTCTTGTGCTTCAATATTGCTGTTAGAGGGAGTGGATGGTACAAGAAGAGGCTTTGGAAGGAAACATGCCATTCTTTTAGGTCTCCCTCTAGGTCTTTTTGCCTTGACCCCCATCGAAGAGCTGGAGATATTCTCCACCATACTGCTGACATTATATGCTAGAATTTCACTTGTTTTAATAGACCATTCAATTCATGCTATTGGGTCGAAGCGTGTCATGGAGTGCGACACTTCGATGCACGACCCATGTATAACCATATCCTCCTCAAATGGGTTTTTTGTCGTATGACCAACTATCACCTCCTCATCTGTGATACCCCAGATTTAGCTTGAAAAGAGATTGATAGACTACTCATATCAACAAGGTGCATCTTCTTTTCTAGGGAGCCCATTTGCTAAGAACTCCACAGTTAAGCGTGCTTGGTGGAGAGCAATCTTAGGATGGGTGACCTCCTGGGATGTTTCCTGGGTGCGCACGAGTGAGGCCAAAGTGCGCTGGAAAGACTTGTGTTGGTCTGTGGGGTTAGTCTACAGTTTCCATGAGTAGTCACCGGCGGTCCGAGGGGCCGGGGTGTTACAAATGGTATCAGAGCAACCCTGCGACCGTGGCTGATTGTGTGTTCAGCGCACCTAGCGGGGGAAAAGATCCTGAAGGGACGGTCCAACGAGGACGTTGTAATCTTAAGTGGGGGTGAGTGTGATACCCCAGATTTAGCTTGAAAAGAGATTGATAGACTACTCATATCAACAAGGTGCATCTTCTTTTCTAGGGAGCCCATTTGCTAAGAACTCCACAGTTAAGCGTGCTTGGTGGAGAGCAATCTTAGGATGGGTGACCTCCTGGGAAGTTTCCTGGGTGCGCACGAGTGAGGCCAAAGTGCGCTGGAAAGACTTGTGTTGGTCTGTGGGGTTAGTCTACAGTTTCCATGAGTAGTCACCGGCGGTCCGAGGGGCCGGGGTGTTACAATCCTCATCAACCTGGACATTATGATAAACAATATTCATTTCAATACTGTTTTCATTTTCCTCAACAATATTTCCAGTTTTATTTGGACTCCTATTATCAGCAGCACATACCACTTCCAGTTGGGCTCCCTGAACCTCAGATGCAATATGGTTTGCCTCGAAGGTTTCTGAGTACAACACATTCACACAGTCCTTATCTCCGTGCTCCTCAACATTGGACTGCGCTCCCAAGTCAGGTTCTCCTCCTACAATCAGCTACTGTCCTAAAATCAGATTATCTCTTGCTGTGTGCATTTTCTCATTCGTAGGGTTCGGTATTTTTTGTGTTGCAGTAATCTCATTGTCAATCAAAAGTCCCTTCTCGACCACCTGAGTACCTGCCATGGTCACCTGCCTCCCAGTCCCCCTTGGAGTTCACTATGTGTTGGTTCTTCACTGCTATTCTTACACCTGCAAACATCTAGCTCCCTGACCCATATTGTAAACGATCCCATCTCCCACTCAATGCTAACCCTTTTCTCAATTTTTTTAGGGCATGAAGTTCGAATTAACATTTTAGCAGAGGTTACACTGTTTAAACCATTACACATATGATCCACCTTCATAACTTCTCCCCAAAGCTCACCAATCTTCTCAATATTTTCAGAGCTCCAACACCTTGGGTCGAATCCCACACACTCAATCAAAACCATCCTGTCCATATTACATTCATTCACCGACCATTTGCGAGCGTCGGGAAATAAAGTACAGCGGGGTGAGGTAATCTCCATCGCACCCTTTAGGGATACCTCATCATCAAAAAATTAATACAATTTTAGTAGGAGACAAGGAAGAGATACAAACCAGAGGGATGTCCATGTCATTCAAAGAAGAAACAGTGTGTTCCATATCCTTAGTCGTTTCAACTTCCACTACTGCAGCTAGGGGTGTTCAAAACCGAGTACCAGGTCAACCCGGATCTGGATACCGGGTACCCAGTTTTCAAAAAATCATGACCCAGATTCGGATCCGGTATCCAGTTTTAAAACCAGGTAGCCGACCAGGATTATCCAGTTTGCGAAAACTGGGTAAATTATCCGGTTTTAAAAACCAGATACCGGATAATTCGTATCAGAATAATCGGATCGGGTTATTATGAACACCCCTAACTGCAGCATACTCCAACCTCTGCTTCATGGTGCTGTTTCCATGGAGCTTAATTGCTGTATTCGCCTTCCTTTTTTCCTTCCCGTTCCTTCCCGGTGATAAAGCTTCCTTTATGTTACCCATAACAATGTCGGCGTACCTTCTATGGTCTCGGCTGGCTGGGTTTCTAACCGTCGGGGTTGTTGCTTGTGTATTGGCTATGTTCTTCCTTTTTGATAGTGTGTTTAGTGGTTTTGAAGGGTTTACAGGGATGCCTCCCTTTTGATATTTTGCCATGTTTACTCTGAGTTTACTTCCTTGCAGCCATACACCATCCATTCTCTCGACAGCCCTGGCAGCATCCTTTGTAATTCCATATCTTACAACTCCAAAGCTCCCCTCTTTGTTTTTCCTATGTTTTCCTGATATGTAAACATCTTAAACGGTACCCTCATATTCGAAAATCTTACGCAGCTCAGCCATTGATGTAGACCTCAAAATTCCTTCTCCAAAAAGTGTAATGATTTGACCAAGTCCAGAGGGAGGAGGCTCCCGAGGTCAACGCCACCACCGGTGACGGGAGTCTCCACGATTACCATCACTCACCCAAGGACCTGGCCGGAAGGAGTTATGGCGGTTTGTTTGAATTTGAAAATGGCAGGCAACTCTTCTTCTTCTCTTGACAACGGCCCACACTCTCTCACTCTTCTTTCTATTACTAAGATCCATTTTTTATTATATATATATATATATATATATATATATATATATATATATATATATATATATATATATATATATATATATATATATATATATATATATATATATATATATATATATATATATATATATATATATATATATATATATATATATATATATATATATATATATATATATATATATATATATATATATATATATATATATATATATATATATATATATATATATATATATATATATATATATATATATATATTGTCAATTGATTTGTATTATATACCAAAGAGAGACAAAAACAAGCCAAACGAGGAGGAAATTAACTCCTGCTCGAGGCCCCAAAAACGCTAATGCTCAACAAAAACAACAGAGCGAAAGCCCAAAAACCCAAAATCTACCTAGTTACAAGCATTTCTGCCATTCTACTGTTTGCTCTTCCTACGGTTCTAAACACTATACAATCTACAACCTCTTTCATACTAAGAATGTGGTTGTCAAAAATCTTCTTGTTGCGTTGCTTCCAGATGCCATAGATCATCTCTGTCCATAGGCCTACTATAAGCTTTGCCCTATCAGTCTTCTTTTTGTTTAGCTTGTTCATTTCCTGGATTTCATCATGGAAATTTGCCCCTTCAAGATTTCGAGTTAGGAAGCTGAAGAGTCTCGTCCTGATTTCTCGCGCTTTCGGACAGTCAAAAAAGAGATGCTGAGCTGATTCAATACCTCCATTACATAGAACACACCTGTCGTCTGAAATATCACTCCATTTTCCTACTCTGTCTTTGGTGGACAATCTGTTCTGGATGGCGAGCCACAAAATGAATTTAGCACTAGGCGTAGCAACATTTTTTATCATAACATTCCCCCAAGGAGCCTTCGGCACATCTGCAATGAGACTGTGATAAACCCTTCCTATGCTGAAGGAGTTCCCTGTAGTAATGTTACCCCAGCCTCCAAGATTCTCCACAGTATCTGTCTGCTTGATGATCTTTTTGAAGATCCATCATGCGTGAATGGAAACTTTAACATCATAGATATCTTGGGATTTCAAGTAGTAATTGTGCACCCATTTCACCCACAGGTTCTCCTTATGATGAGCAATGTTCCACAAGTGTTTGAGGATTGCGGCCTTGTTCCACAGATACATGTCTCGCAAGTTGAGGCCCCCTTTAGTGAATGGGAGGACCATTTGCTTCCAAGCAACTGCAGCTTTCTTAGAGATGCCTTCTTTGCCAGTCCAGATGAAAGATCGACACACATCTTCAACCATCTTGATGAGTTTCTTAGGGAGGCAGAAGATTTGCGCCCAAAAGTTTTGCATACCACCTATAACACTGCGAACTAGCTGAATTCGACCCGCATAAGATAACAACCGAGAAGAACAGTAGCCAATACGACAAATAATCTTGTCCACCAGAGGCTTGCAATCCTGAGAGTTAAGCTTTTTGGAGTGAAGCGGAACCCCAAGGTATCTGAACGGGAAATCACCAATTTCCATGTGAAGGAGGTTGAGAATTTGCTCCTTAATCCC